>PVKC010037328.1:0-13014 GCA_004027635.1 Crocidura indochinensis
CACTTGATGTCTAACTACACCTGATCTGATCCATGTGGGAGTTGATCCCTACAACTAATTGGAAGCAACTAATTGAATTCTTGTTGGAAAGAGGAATGTTCTTTGCAGGAATGGAATGCTAGTCCCAAACCTTGCCCAGACCTCAGTCCACAGCCTTCCCTCAAAGAAAAGAGTTTCAGAAGAGTCAACCATCAATGTTGACCTGCCTCTGCCACTCTTCCAAGCATGCATCCATACCTCCATCCTTAGGTCCCACGACTGCTAGTGTAACAGGTTCTTTTTGTGTGTAGCATGTGGAAGTAATGTAGTAATTTAGTAATTTAGCATGTAGTAATTTGGTTCTCTTGATTCTATTTGGGTATTTAGGTCAGATCGTTTTTTATTTCCACTCAATACTCCTGACCCTGCTTGACCCCTGAGTCCCATCCATTTTATAATTTATTTATTAATTTATTTTTTCCAAGAATATTTTAAGAAAACATTTTGAACTCAAGACTGCCCCAAAGCTTTGCCTCCTATGCAGCAATACTGATAACAGTATATGCATAACAGTATATGATTGTGGCTGGTATTTTTTAATCTCTAATCTGATAGAACTGCCTGACAAATTGGAGTTAGCAAACGTGAATTCCACTGTTTCAAGATCAACTACAAGTGATCCTTTTTGAAGTCACACAAAACTTAATGATGAAGTTAATGAAAATACTCTGAATCAATAAAATAATGTATTCAAACTCAGATTTCAGTGATAGAAGAACTGAGGCATCATTATTTTGCTTTACACATGTGATGATTATTTTTAATCTATAAACAAATACAATACTGAGAACTTTTCAGATATTTATGCATGTATGGGTGTTTTTGAACAATTTCGTCTTCCCTCTATTTAGCAGAAATGTTCTTTCTCTTCATGAATTTTCTTTAAAAAATGGAGAGTTATTTTTAAGGTAAGTAACAAGGCTTTCATAAAAGAGGGCTCTTTCAAGTAGGTCCCTAGGCCTTCAGACAGGACAATAGAATAAAATCTAGTAATTATGGTTTCCCACACTGAAAGATTGGATTTTGACAAAGTACACTTGACGAACAACTATTAATACCAAGAGGTTCTCTCTATGGTTGGGGAATTTAACTTTAAGGAACAACACACATGAGTTTTATTTTCTTCCTTTCTTTGTATTTAGATAGTAATTTAAAAAATAGATTACACAGAGATTTACAACTCCTAAGTGGTTTGCTTTCCTAGTAGATCTCTTAAAAACACTCCAGAATTGCTAACAAGCATAATTGCACCTTCGTTCTTGGGTGCAAGAAATTATAGAGATGCTTTAACAATATATTTTGGATTGAATTAACACTTGCACAAAAAGATATGAAGTTAAACTTGGACTTTAAAACAGTCATGATAATTAGCGTGTTGAAATTGACAGTATGGAATATTTGTAGACAAGAACTTCTGTAATCAGAGAAGAGAAATAAAAGAAGCATTTTCACCAGTATTGAGTCCTTAATAATTATGCAGTAATGCACTTAATAAAAAGTAAATATATTAAAGATTCATGCAATTTAGCTTAAGTAGTTTTTGTTACATTAAAATGGGCTTTTTCATTCTTTTTACAAATTTGTGAGTATTTTTGTTCAAAAAAGAATAATATTTAAATTGTCTTAATTCAGACTTCTCTTTGCATGTGAATAAACTGAGATGTTCAACATGAAGTTTGTAATTATCCTGTTCCTTTGAGAAAGCTGAGCATTATTAGATTTATAAGTGGTTTATTATGGGGCAGGAGAGGTAGCATTTGTCTTGCTTGCAAAGGGATGGTGGTTCAAATCCCAGCATCCCATATTGTCCCCCGAGTCCACCAGGAGCGATTTCTGAGCATAGAGCCAGGAGTAACCCCTGAGTGCTGGTAGATGTGACCCAAAAACCAAAAAAAAAAAAAGTGGTTTATTGTGAATTTAATCCTCGATCCTCAGCACTTTTCATTGACTTTATTCTACTAACTATACCCTTTTTTTCCTCCTTTTTCTACCTCAGATACACTCACACTTATGCAAGCACATGCATGAACACATATGCACACAGATACTCTTCTTTTGGATCTATTCACTACCCCGCCATAATCTTTTTACCTATCCTCTTGATCACAGTCAAGACCACTAAAAAATCTTTTAGTGAGCCAGACACGTATGGTCATCCCATTGGCAATAGATCCTTGGGAGATAATAAAATTTCTTGGCATACAATAAGACCAAGAGATGGGATTTGAAGGAGATACTATCTATATTTCAGTTAGAACCTTTTCTGGAAGCAGTGAAGTCCCAGAGAATGCTGGAGCTTCTGCAGTCAAGAAGCTGCAACAGGACCAAAATGCCAAGAAAGGAATATCAAAAAAAGACGATCAACTATCTAAAACTATTCCCCAAGGTAACTACCCTTACACTAGGACACTTACTTATGGAGAAAGCCCAGGAGGGCAAGTAGAGAGAAACTTTACAAAAACAAATTTAGAACAAAGGAGGTAAGCACCTATGATGTCTAGATACAGGTACAAGAACATGTCACTAGCATTTCCTTTCTTGAGTCATGTTCTTTCATAATTTTTTTCAATGTGATGTGTATTGGAGTTCTCTCTGTCTTTCTGTCTCTCTCTGTCTCTTCTCTCTTTGTCCGTCTCTCTCTTTCTCTCTCTCCACCCCTTTGCCTCACCTTTCTCAGAATTTCAAAAAAAAAAGCCTGTTTATATTTCAATGCTTCTCTCCTCCTGAATCTTTTTTGACGAAAAGATGACAAACTTGGAAAGCCTGCTTTAAGGTCTAGAATGTATGTTTCTTTTGATGAAAGCAGGTAGATAAGGATTCTGACCTCATCTCCCACCCTTCCTCCAAATTGCACCTAATTCTTGAAGTAATAATAATAAATCCAGCTAGTTTTAAAAAAAATGACTAGTAACCTAGGCTTGATGATCAGATAAAAAGAAGCCAGAACAGATCCAAAGACTGGCACCCTTAAGGGAGAAGCTTCAGGGAACCTATTACACTAGCAGTCCAGGGGGATAGAGGGGAGATACGGAATGCATGCTGGCAACAAGGGTGGAGGGAGGACAATACTGGTGTTTGGGATGGCCCTAAATTTACTGTCAATATGTACCTTGAATATAAATGTGAAAGACTTGTAATTCACATTGATTGCAATAAAAATTCTTTAAAAAAAAGAATGATGGCCAGGAAAGGAATGTCAAGAAAGAAGATCATAATTTGATCCCTATCTTCTCCCTTGGCAACCACCTTATAAATGGATTCTTGCCTAGATAGAAAACTTTTCTTTGGTGTAAGCTGGGAGAAACCTTAGAACTCAAGTAATTTTTTTGACTCATAATTCTATGTCTCCTTACAAATTGAGAAAAGAAAAAAAAGTGGATGAGGCCTTTGGGCCAAGCAGTGTCATGAGCATTGAGTGGAAATAAAAAATGAACAACCTAAATACCAAAACCGAAGTCAATGACAATAGAATCAAGAGATCCAAATGATACTAAGCAATAAACAAAAGGGACCTATTACACTAGTAGTCCAGGGGGCTAAGGATGGAGATATGAGAGGTATGCTGAGAACTATGATGGAGGGAGGTCAACACAGGTGATGGAAATAACTCTATTTCACTGTTTCTACATGCCTGAAATACAACTGTGAAAGACTTGTAACTCATAATGATTTCAATAAAAAATAAAAATTATAAAAATAATTCAAAATAAATCAACCTAGAACCAAAAAAGACTAACATATGTGCTCCTTGAGCCCATGCACATATTGGATCACTGCATATGGTACCTACATCTATCATCTTGAGATGTGTTCTCTCTCTTTTTTTTTTTTTTTGATTTTTGGGTCACACCCGGCAGTGCTCAGGGGTTACTCCTGGTTCCATGCTCAGAAATTTCTCCTGGCAGGCACGGGGGACCATATGGGGCGCCGGGATTCGAACCGATGATCTTTTGCATGAAAGGCAAACACCTTAACTCCATGCTATCTCCCGGGCCCCGAGATGTGTTCTCTCTCTTACACTTTCTCTCTTTCTCTCTCCCTCTCTTTCCTTCCTCTGGATTAAATAAAACCTGTTATTACTTCAATGATTGTTTTCTTGTGAAATTATTTTCTGTGAGGGAATGCAATGAACCTGAAAGATCTGGGTTATCTAGGCACAACATAGGACTGATTCCAACTCTTAGCTATTGTAGTTAGTCCAACCTAGAAGTCTAACAACAGATGAGTGGATCATGAAAATGTGGTGCATATATACAATGAAATACTATATAGCTGTAAGAAATGATGGAATCATGCAATTTGCTGCAGTATGTATGAAAGTATAAGATAGTAATGAAGTAAACTGGAAGGATAAATACAGAATGATATCATTTATATACTTTATTTAAAATAACTGCATGAGAAAATGCAATAGTTTATAGGAGTTGTATAGAACACCCTTGACCCCAGAATATATTAAGGAAAAGGAAAGAAATTAAGTGAAGGAGGAAAAACTCTGATATAAAAAGATGGGAGACACAAGCCTATAGGTCTTAGGCGCATTGGCGGTATTAAAATAACAGAGCTAAATATCCAAGCTAGAGTCAACAATAAAAAATAATGAGATCTAAACTTTAAAACTCAAAACTTAAAATGGACTAGTTATGATGGTGGGCTGAGGGGCAGGGATGATGGTATGGGATCGACTCAGACATGGAATGTTGGGGGGAAGTAGACACTGGTGGTGGGATTTGCCCTGAAACATTGTAAGTCTGAAAAGCAAGTATTAAGAACTTTGTAAATCACAATAGTTTCAAAAATAACAATAAAAAAAGATATAGGAATGACTTTGCTTTTCTGCTGCTTGTGTCAATTCCACTTCACATTAGTCACCGGGACTGATACCTGAATGACTTTCCTGCAAAGAGCAAAATTCACAGTTCTAGATTTGCCCTGTCATTATGAGGTAGCAGAAATATGTAGAGTTAAAGTTGAATGCTTCCTTTTCTAGGATGCTGTTTGCCCACTTTTCATAGTTGGGGGCAACCTCACCTGCATTAAAAGTATCTTATCGATTTGAATTAGAAAAGAGATTCCACTCTAATGACAAAAATGAATGCAATAACTATGAATTTTATTTGTTCAACTTCACAGCAAACTTGTCTACAATATATTTAAACGGGCTTGCAGAGGAAGCAGATATAAGACAAAAGGATCCAAGTATTTCAGAAACCAGGTAACATATAGGTACTTATGGTTCTAAAATAATTGCACATGATTTCCTAATAATTGTTAAAGCCATCTCAAGTTGGATTTTTTTTTTTTTTCCTAACCTCAAGAGTCCTGGTTAATGCAGCAAAAAATAAATCATTTTTTTCTCTGAATGTGGGAAAAGATCAATCTTGTTTTGTTATTTTTTAATGTATCTCAATTTAAATAGAAGATCAATAACTTGATTGTTCACATATCCTTGGGCAAGATCCTCTGAACCTCAGATTTATTTTTGATCAAAGGAAAAATAAGTATTATAAGTTTTTGGTAAAGACTACCACAATCTATAAAAATTGAAGTGATGGGTATCTTTCTTTCCCCTATCTAAATACTTTTAAAACAAAAGAGAGAAACCAAAATAAGACAAAAATACATGTAAGAGAAAAAAATTAAAGTGATAATTCATCTCAACTTCTACCTGATTTTAATGACAGAGTAGTTTTATCAGAATTTAACAACCAATGATTAAAATATTGTTTACTCAGACTTAGATGTCACTGGTATGAGTTCCAATAAAAGTTTGAAAATATGATGTAAAGAAGTCTATAGAAAGCTTATTAAATGAACCAGCAGTAAGCAACAAGAGCAAATATACTCTGAAAAGAAATTTCTATAATATTTTAGAAAAGTAAAATTTAAAAGTTAAAGAAATGCCCCCTGTGTGTATATATATTCTTTTCATATATATATATATATAATTGGATTGATAATCATATTTGATAACTTATTTGTCAAATAAGACAGTGATATGGGGATAAATTCAATAAAGAAACTTGAAAATAAAATGATTCCAAATTGATTATGAGTATTAAAACCTTTGTTTTCAAATACAGTCTTCTCTCCCTCCTCCTTCTGTCTTAATATCTGTATGATCGTTCTGACTCCTTTATTTGATTTCTGATATCCACACAGATATATAGTTTTTTGCTATATTCAAGTTTTGTTCTCTGCAATAACTAATGCTGGTGGCATTATCCTTCAACTTTCACTCAACATCCGTCTCTTCTACTAACAGATTCATGCCTAGACTCAGAGCCATTAAATATATGAATTTTTCTTATGAATATTGCTATTTGTGCCTATATGATTATAAACTTATTATTAGTATTTATGGATAATTATGTCATTACAGAAGATCTCTTAATTATGTATGTAGATAAATAATATAAATGTTCCTCTGAATACGTTGCTAATGACTGCACAGTATGCCATATTTTATTTTTTCTTCTTAATTACATTATAGTGACAAAGTAGGCACATAAACTTAAAAATTTTAATCTGAAGCTCTCATCCACCAAAGTTAAAAGAGATCTATGCAGCTTAGAACTTTATTGAATGAAGCAAATATTGCAACTGTTCATGTAGGATTGGAAAACTTGAAGGGCAGGAGGAAAGTAAACTTGAATCTTTAATTTTCCTTAATGTAGTGTTTTCTGATACAGTGTAATGGGTATCATTTTTTCAGAGTATACCTTTCTTTCACACCACTGAACATAATACCATTGTGTTCCCAACATTTACAAGACCAAAGTATAGCCATATATTGCTATTGGTCTACACCAATGAAATTTTAAGACATTTTCCTTCTTTTTCATCATCAAATCTATACATAAAAATCATTTTGTTATTTCAAATTGTTGTAAGTCATTACTAGCTCATCTTCATTTTCTTATTATTTGTCCCCCCACAAAATCAGAGAAGCCTCATTTGAAGTTTACTTTCCCAAATATTCAAACCCAAGAGTAAATTTCCTTTCAGCCTGTACAATACAATATAGTAATATTTTATATTATTTCTATCATTTATGTATTTAATATCATTTAATTAAATAATCTAATAACAATAATTTATTCAATTATAATATAGCAATGATTTAATTATAATTAAATAATGATTATTTTATTTAATATTTAAATTTTTATCATTTATATTATTTTTATATTATATTGTATATCATTTATAGTATCTATAATAATTTTTGAATCACCATATGTTCTCACAATCAGTAACTCTGCAGTTTCTCCTCTATTCCTTCTTGTCTGACAATCAACGACAATAAGCTCCATGCTCTTTAATCTTCCCAAAATTTTTTATCTAGATATATTCATGGTTCATTACACTTTTTTATCCTTTTGTTCTTTTTCCCTTTTTCTCCCCACCCCCTTCTTACAGTCTTCATTTATATTTATTTTTAAGTGTAAACTCATTGAGTGCAGTTTTTAATCATGATTTTGTAAAAAACGAGGGCAGAAGAACTTGAACACTGATAAGGATGGGGCCCTTATATGATCGCTGCCAGTTGTGATCCCAGAGTGGAACATGGAGCCAGAAATAATAAGCTCTGAACACCACCAGGCATGGCCCCCAAACAAAACACATTAAAATACTACATAATCCCATTCAGTTTCATAATATTCACAATATTTAATTCCATTGATCATGTTTTGTTATAGGGGAGATGGATGATTTGGGCTATACCAGGCCATGCTCAGAGGGTACTCACAGCTTACTTCTTCGAAGACCCTTGCTAGTATCTTCTTGCCATGCAGTACTGGCTTCAGAACATGGGCCTCTTGAATACATAGCATGTGCTCAGCTCATAGATTTATCTTTCTTGTTTTGATATTGGTTTTTAACTTATCCATTGGCTCTTATTTCACAGGTAAAATAATTTATTTATTATTAAGTAAATAAGTAAATAACTTCTATGAGAATATCTATCAACTACCATTCTATAAATTATTGAATGAATGAGAAGATTAGAATCACATAGTTTGTGTACTTTTAATTACAGCTATGATTCTTTATAAGAATAAGACATTGAAGGATATATATATATATATATATATATATATATATATTGGTTTTTGGGTCACACCCGGTAGTGCTCAGGTGTTACTCCTGGCTCCATGCTCAGAAATTGCTCCTGGCAGGCACGGGGAACCATATGGGGCACCGGGATTCGAACCGATGACCTTTTGCATGAAAGGCAAACGCCTTACCTCCATGCTATCTCCCGGGCCCCTGAAGGATATTTTTATGTTAAACCTAGCTTGTCTTTTTAATGGAGTAGACATAATATCATTTTCATGTGGATATTGGTGTAAGAATTGCATAAACACAAGAAAAATGTCCAGTAAAAGTCCCTTCACAAATATGTTGTTTCAAGTAAAGTTTGATAAATCATTGAATATTGAAAAATATGTAACTAAGTTATTGAATTATATGAAGGAAAGTGCCTTGCAAAATTTTCCCAAGAAATTATATGACTAAATTCAGATATTTTCAAATGTTAATCAAATTTTCAATGCCTTAATCTGATTCTCTCCAAGCATTAAAAATTTATAATTAAGGACTATATCTGTGTTTTATGACTTATAACATTAAAAGTATTATAATTCAGGGGAATCCTTCTGGAACCTTGAGAATCCTTGGTTTTTGACTTACCTCTAGAATCCAATCTAGGTGGAGTTAAGACACTTTCTAATGAAATCTTTGACCTCTAGGAAAGACTGCAATGATTTTTAATGTGGAAAGAGAACCCATTTATTGCTTTAGTCTTGTGAACAAATTTAACTTGAGAATAGCAACTATGTTATTTTCCCCAAATTCCCTTTTTTTTTTCAGGATACTCAGAATACAAATAATTTGGAAATCTGTGCATCGTTCCTAAGCACTAACACTCATCCCTACAGCACAAGTTCAACTTTATGTTCTGTGGAAACATTTGCTTTTACTTCCTTAACAAATGCTCTTCTAGTCCTTGTATTCTATGACCATTTTCCTGGACATGAATTCTCTCAATGGTGCCCAAAGTAGCTTATTAGTCCCTTTTTGACATTTTGAAGTTTTCACTTATACTTTGATATTATTATATCTTTTCACAATGAGGACTTTCTCCCCTTAAGTTTTCTCAAGTTTGCAGTCCACATGTTTTTATGCTTTGCATAGTCCAGATCTGGACATGGGCTAGGGTTTCTGACTGATAATTAAAATTAACTTCAAGTTTATTGTCCTCTAATTTTCATGACATATGACACATTTGATTTCAGAAATAAAATAACTCCTTTGATTGAGAGAAATATATGTATACGTGTATATGTATATATACATATATATCTTCTCCTACAGAGCTATGAACTGGTAACAAACAAAAATAAGTGAAAAAGTAAATAAATTCATTTTTTCAATGAGTCACGATATTTTATAAGAAGATATATGACAGTTACTCTCGATTTTAAATAACTATGGATAATAATCTGAATAAATAAGTCTAGAATATAGTTACAATATTGGTAATACATGAATCAAGATGCATTACATAAATAATAGGGTAATGTATTACTACAAAGATTTAAAGCCATAACTAGAATTTAATTTAACAGATAATTTGTAGGTAATATTTATCAATTTCAGCATAGCTATAGATCACAGAGTGCTTAACGGAAGTCTTCCACATTTCATTAGATATAATCCAAATTCGGAATTTTCTCAGTCATCTCTTCTCTCCCCGCTCTCCTCCCAATCCATAACCTTCCTTCTTATCTCTTTTTTCTCCTTTTTTATATTCTCCTATCTTCTACTTTCTATTATTTCCTCTCCTTTCCACTATTCAACTCTCCACTTCCCTCTCCTCTCCATCCCTCTCCTCCCTTTCTCTGACCCCCTTCTACTCCCCTCCCCTGCCTTCTGTTCTCCTACACTCTGTTTTTCCATTTCCACTCCTTTTCTCCCCTCTTTATCCTCTCCCCTTGGGTTCTTCTCTCCTCCTCTCCACTCTCTTTACCCCTGTCTTCTTTTTCCTCTCTCCCTTCCTCTCCTCTTTTCCTCTATCCCCTTCTCCCTTTTCCTTCCCTTCCCTCTCCAATCCATCTCTCACATTTCTCTTTCTCTCCTTTCTTCTCCTCTTACTCACCCTACCCTTCCCTCCAACCTCTCCTTTCCAAATTTCTCCTCTCCCTTTCTTACCCTTCCCTGCTCCTTACCTTTTCTCCTCCCCTTTCCTCCCCTAGACTCCATTATCCTCTCCTCCACTCTTTTCTCCTGTCTCCTTTTTTCTTCCTTCCCCTCCCTCTTCTCTTCCCTCTACTATCACATCATATCTTCTCTCTCCTCCCTTCTCCTGCCTCATATTTCTCTCCTCTCCTTTCTGCTTCTCTCCCTACTCTTCCCTTTTCTTCTTTTCCTCTTCCCTTCCCATCTGTTCTCCTATTACTTTCTCTCTTCTTTCCTCTTCCTTTTCCTTTTGTGTTTGAAATAATTTCTGCCAGGTCCCAGTCCCAGGCTTAAGGCAGGGACCCAGTGAGTATTAAGAAAACAAGACAGACATAATAGAAAAGGATGAGATAAGGGCTCACAGCCTCATGGACTGAGAGTTATGACTGTCTTTCACATCCAAATTTATTGTTCATGGTCTATATACATGGGAAGATGGACAGCTGCCAATAAGAAAATACGTATCTAATGGCTATCAAGTCAAAGTGGACCTTTTCATCTCAAAGAGGGATATGTGTTGAAAGAGGAAGCTAAAGTAAAAATCTCTGAAGATTGTCTTCCTCTGGAAAAGGTAGCAGATAAATGACTGAACACAAAACTCCTACAGCCAGGCATTCCCAGAGGGTGCTTAGGTTCAGGTAATTGATAAAAATAAATGCCTCCAGATAATTTTGAGTTCTGTTAGACCAAAACAGGCACTTACTGGTCCTTTTAATGTTAAGTCCCCCTTTTATTTCTTGGACAAGTATTTTGAAGTTGTAGAGAATACTAAACATTAAAGATTTGAAAATAAAAAGAATTTTCAATCTTTGGGATAAAATGAAACCTTCGCAAGATAAAATATTTTCCTAAGGAATCATGAGAAATTCTTTTTTTTTTCAACCATAGTTCAACATTGCCATATTACTAAAGGAAATACAATGACCAAACACTAACATGAAGAGAACAGTTTGATAAATATGGTCAACCTTTTTTATAATGACAATTAGAAAATCATAAAAGTCTGGCATTTTAAGAGTTTTCTTTGGACATATTTCTGTTAAATGTTCTATGAAACTAATTTAATTTAATCAAAAACACATAAGTCAAATGTTATTAATCTGTGTAGTATGAGTAATGAATTTGAAAACATAGCTTAAGTAACAATCAATAAAATAAAATTCTGATATACATACATAATTTGGTTTTGGGGGTTTGGGGACCACACATTACACTGCTCAGAGTTTATTTCAGGCTCTCTATAAAAGGGTTTCTCCTGGTGGTGCTAGTGGCATCGTATATAATGCCATGGATGAAACTTCCATGAGCTGTGTGCAAGGAAAAGACTATTTCTTTCTCTTGGGCTCATATGTACATAATTCCTTCACTTTGATTCCAGATATCTTTCCAGTAAGCACATATTTTCTTTTATATGCAACTATATCTTATATATTTACTCCAATGCAAATATTGTATTGGCGTACATTTATTGATTAGGAAACTATAAAACACTGCCTATGGCAAATTATTTCTCATTTTTTATTATTTTTTAAATTATATATTACATAATACTCACCAATTGTATATCATTAGTATGTTGATAAGCCCTGAGTACCTGAGTACAGAGCCAGGAGAGAGCCCTGAGTACTACCAGGTGCCCCAACGAAACAAAACACTATTGAATTTTTTGTTTATTTGTTTTTTGTTTTTTGGTGCTGTGACTCAGATTGAATTTAACTTCCAATTTTGAGATAATTTTAGACTTGCAAAAATTTAACATGCATCTTTCGCTCAGCTTTCCTTAATGTGAACCTCTTGTATATCATGATACTAAAACCAAAAAATTGACACTAAAATCAATATCTACACAAGTATTATCAACTACAATAAAGACTTTAACTTAAAATTAGCCTAATATTAAGGTCCTTTTGAAATCTAGAATCATTTTATTGTTCTTTATGTTGGGAATGGGACACACAGTAAGGCCTTACTATTGGCTCTGTATTCAGGGATCATTTCTGGTGGGGCTGAGGAAACCATATGGGGTTCTGGAAGTCAAATACAGGTCAACTGTATGCAAAGCAAGCTTCCTAGCCTTTGTGTTATATCTCCTCTCTAGTTCTATACTTAGAGTATTTTTCATCTGTTTTGGGGCCATCTCTGAAGATTCTAAAGGCTTTTTACTTGCCCCATGCTCAGGAATCTCTCCTGGCAGCCATTTCATACACCATAAGTGTGATGAGCTTTGAATCCAGGTTTCTCATGCTGACCATGTATGTACAAAGCAAACAAACACTCTACCTACTATGCTATCACTGTGGCCTTAAAGTACAGACGATAATAATTAGTTATCATCTTTAATTGGGAATTCTTGTCTTTCATGATTCAGATATATTTAAAGAGCATAGAAAAGTGATTTTTGTAGTGTGCTCTTATTTTTTTTTAATCTGATAGTATCTCATAATTTAGTGTCTGTTCCAAATAATATCACTGAAATGACATGATCTTTCAATAAGTGATGTCAGGCCAATTATATGAAAAAATCTTATTAGAGATGACATACTAAGGCATTAGTTTTATTATGCTAGTTAGGTTACAGTTTTTAATATATCTTGCCATGCAATGTCAATTAGCAAGATTCAGTACAAAGACTACTTTTGTCATCAGCAATGCTTTTGCTGCAATAGTTGTAAAGTGAGACAAAAAATACTTTGAAAATCCTTTTCATTGAGGAGCACTAACCAGCATATG
>PVKC010037329.1:0-13011 GCA_004027635.1 Crocidura indochinensis
AACCGCAGTCCGTCCTAGGTTAGCGCAGGCACCTTACCTCTAGCACCCGGCCCCCAAAAGATGTACTTTTATGACTATGACATACAGACAAATATATCAATGGAAGAGATTCTCTGTGTGTCACTAACAGCCCAAATAAGAATTGGGACACCATTCTCATCCCAGGCCATTGTTTTAGCATTATGGTCCAGCATAATTTTTGAAGAGCTTGAATTTTAGTTTTCTTTTTACTGTCAGTTTAAATAACAAAGGTTAATAGTGAGTGAGCTGCATTGGTGTTCTGACCTAACATTTTTGGAACTGTTGAGTCCTGAAGTTCTAGGGTGTTCTCTTACCTGCTCCCTTCCCCGTTGGCCTTCCCACTGTCCACTACTGTTTCCTTCAGTGTTAGTGCTTGTGTACATTGGGTCTGTGGTGTGAATTGATTTTAGCTCTCCAAAGCCCTGGTTCCTCCAGGCCTGTGGGATCTGTGGGCAGGAGTTAGTAAGAGGCTTTATCCCTGTTGTTGACCTATTGTTACTAATAGATCTCTTAAGAAAATTAAAACAGCTCCTTGGTGTGGTGTCCGGTGAGATAGATCACTTTGCTTGCTGCATGGGGACTGTTTGCATCTCTGTTCTCACTGGGCTTCACTCCTCCTGTCCAGCTTAGGTCTTTCCTTTGCAGGGATCAATGCCCAGACATCCTGTTCTCGTCATAGCCTGGCCTACAGCTGGTTTTCAGGCGCACTGTCATCTCCTGTCTGGGGCTTTCCCTGGTGTCAGAGACCTGGCTTCTCACCAGAGCAGAGTGGGTGCTGGGCTACCCAGGAGCTGGTGGTTCTTTGCTGGTGTTTTATGCAGCTTTTGCATTGTTGTCAGAGCCTTTGTCTTTTCTATCCTGCTCCAGGCACAGCCATCGTCACAGAAGAGCATGCTGCCATGTGGACTGATGGGCGCTACTTTCTCCAGGCTGCCAAACAGATGGATAGCAACTGGATGCTTATGAAGATGGGTACGTGTGGCACAAGCACCCATCTCTCTGAGTCAGGGTTCTGGGAAAGGGATGTAGAGCCCTTTAGGACTCCTGGATCTCATCTCTTTGGGCAACATTTTGAGAGTAAGTTGTTTTTGTTGGTTTGGGTTGTCATTACAAATGACCATAATTAGGGGAGCTTAAGAAACATAAATTTAGGGGCCAGAGAGATAGCATGAAGGTAAGGCGTTTGCCTTGCATGCAGAAGAACGGTGGTTCAAATCCCGGCATCCCATTTGGTCCCTTGAGCCTGCCAGGAGCGATTTCTGAGCATAGAGCCAGGAGTAACCCCTGAGTGCTGCCAGGTGTGACTCCCCCCAAAAAACAAACAAACAAGCAAAAAAAGAAACATAAATTTAGGGGCGAGAGTTGTGGTGCTAGAGGTAAGGCATTTGTCTTGCAAGTGCTAGTGTAGGACGAACTGCGGTTTGATCCCCCATTGTCCCATGTGGTTCCCCCAAGCCAGGAGTGATTTCTGAGCGCATAGCCAGGGGTAACCCCTGAGTGTCAATGGGTGTGGCCCCAAAACAAAAACAGAAACAAAGCCAAACAAAAACACAAAACAAGAAACATAAATTTATATTCTCAGCTCTGGGTGTTGGAAGTCTGAAGTCACAAGGCCAAGGAACTTGACATTTGGGAGGTTTCTCTTGCCTTGTAGATGGTTACTTTCTTATGTGTCCTCAGATGGTTAGGCTGTCTTTCTTCCTATTTTGTTTGTTTGTTTGCTTGTTTTGGGTCACACTCATTAGTGCTCAGGATTTATTCCTGGCTCTATGCTCAGAAATTGCTCCTGGTCGGCTAGGGGGATCATATGGGATACCGGGATTTGAACCACCAACCTTCTGCATGAAAGGCAAACGCCTTATCTCCATGTTATCTCTCCAACCCCAATTTCTTCCTATTTTTAAAACATACTAACCCCATTGCAGTAATGCTACCTTAATGACTACCTTTACCCTTCATGTCCTCTCAAAACAAAATCTCCTTTCTCCAAGTACAGACATATTGTGGGTTAGGACTTTAATAAAGGATTTTTTTGGGGGGGGGCAGCTTAGGAATTGAAAATCATGTGTACATGCACACACTAGCATATACATATGCAAATGATTGTATGTTCAAGTTTGCAAGGTACTGCTTTAGGAACTCCATTTTGCCATGGGAAATTGAGCATGCTACAGGCCTGGCCTCGGTTCTTAGCTGGCTCATTTAGTGTGATTAAAAATAAGACAACAGAATCCAGGACATTCTTTTGTGGAGGTCTCTCTGAGTATCTTGTACTTTCATCCAACAGCTCAGTGTTGGAAAAGAGCTCAGGCCAAGTGTGTGGGTCTAGAACTTTCTTGTCAAGTTTGTTGATTTTCACTATGGTAATGTCTTTATGTGCATCAATAGCAGGTACAACTATACAATGGTGAGTATTAAATAAATTACAGATGAAAGGCCTAGAAGTCAGAGGAGCTGGAGAGACTCCAGAGGGTAGGGCCTATGATCCTTAAACTGAGATTGATCCTTAGTCCCCTGTATGGTATCCCCAAGCCCTGCCAGGAGTGATGCTTGAAGGCAGAGCCAGAAGTAAGCCCTGAATCCTGTCCAGTGTGGTCCCTAAATCAGAAAAATGAAAGCATAGAGCTCAGTATTTAATGAATAAAGGTGTATATGTATATGCTGGCTTCATTTACTTTTGAGCTGTGTGCATTTTTTCTTATTAAAGAGCCCTTTGAAACTTGATTTTAGGGGTTGTACAAAGGTGTTTCCTCCTGAGGTCTTTAGCTTGGAGAATAGAAGATAAGGGGATTAGGGAAAGAGCTCCCAGTTAAATGAGAAAAAGAGGAGAGACAGTCATTTGGCTAGTTTATTCTTGAGCCCTGCTGGGCAGTCAGTGCATCTCTGGTGTGTGGGCATCTGTCTTTGGGTCTCTCAACATTAATTGCCCAATCTTTAGTGCTTGGTGTGTATGTGAGAAGCTGGTACTGCCTGCCGGCTCCTTAAAGTAACTGTGATGCAGCTCTGAGGGTCCTGCCTGTGACCCTTCTCTCTCCTCACCAAGTCTGCCTTTCTCAGGTATCTCCTGTGGGGGCAGGTATTCATGTGCTCATGCCTGGGGGTTTGCCAAATACCTGTTTGCTGGGAGATGTGATTTCATCTCCTGAAAGTTATAGTAGGGGCATTAAAAGAAACTTCATTATGAAGTGGTTTAGTGGTATTAAAAAAAATTGGACAGTCTCAAATAGCAAAATAAAAACTCAGTGCCAGCTTCTGGGCAGGTTTTTAGACTGAGCTCATGTCTAAACCCTTGAACTTCCCTCCTGTGGTTATGTGGTTATTGGTCGTCAGCAGAGAACATACGGTGAGTTACTGTTGGAGAGATGTGAACTTTCACTTACAAAATGTGTAAAACACGAGGCTGGAGCCATAGCACAACAAGTATCGTAAACAAAAATAACAACAAAACCCAACATACACACAAAAGAATATATAAAATGTGTGGTTCAAAAACAAAAGCAACAACACAAAAAAAGTATAAAATGTGAGTTTATTTCTTTTCTTAACTACTTTGGACTCCTATGATTATTCGTTGGAAACAACGTTGGTTACTAGCTCTTGGGGATCAGGATGCCTCAGGGAGCCACATTTTAGATGTCAGCACTGAGTGCCTTGTAATGTGAGGGAAGATTCTCTGCTGCCACATCCTACCCTTGGCCCTGTGGTCATGCCCAGATCAGGAGGCTTCTGTTTGCTGTGCTTCCCTCCAGGTATGGGCAGGGCACATGCCATGTCCCCTTTACTTCAGAGAAACTGCCAGCTTCAGCTTTCACCAAATTGCTACCCAGATTCTCATCTTGCGGCCAGTGTTGGTGAAGTGACTGAGGACTGCTAAGATGGTCTTTGTTCCTTGGCTTTTGTGATGATGCCCAGTGTGCCATTTTCATAGGAATCTAGTGAAAATTGTGTTCACTTTAGAAAAGATAACCCTGTTGTCTTAGGGCCACAGTTGTAGCACAGTGGGTAGGGTGCTTGCCTTGCATATGGCCAACTTGGGTTTGATCCCCGACATCCCATATGGTCTCTCCAAAGACAGTGGTAACTCCTGAGCATTGCCAGGTGTGGTACTCAAACCAAAATTAAAACTCAACCCAACCCAATCCATTGCCTTACCCTTTTTCTAGGCGTTGCTTATATACTACTTGTCCTTTCTCACAGTCATTCAGAATTAATAAGTTTCAAATTTGCAAGTGTTGACAACTACCTTACTGAAAGCAGTTAAAGCTAGATCCTCTATCAGGATTCTGATGAATAGCATCCTTTTAGGTAGGATGGTGAGCTTGGGAATGGTTCCTTATGAGTCTTTCCTTTATAGGTCTGAAGGACACACCGACCCAGGAAGACTGGCTGGTGAGTGTCCTTCCTGAAGGATCCAGAGTGGGTGTGGACCCACTGATTATTCCTACAGGTGAGTGAACATGGGTCCTTCCAGCCTGGGTGAGGTGGTGAGGTGGGTTATAATGCTTCTTCCTCTTTTTGGCCTGTGGGGTGGAGGGGCATTTGGGGACCAAGCCTGATTTGCTGTCACATTAAGGATCAAGACAAGGAGTAAAGTTCTGGTACAGAGTACAGGAGAGGATCGAGGGGTTATGGGTGGGGTGATGGTGGTGGTGAACTTCTATAGTTTTTGATCCTAAACTACTGGTGCCAAGCCTGGCTCTCCTTCCAGTGATCACCAGACATCCAAGGCCCTGCTTGGTGTGTCTATTGAAGTGGGCATTCAGTTCGTGACTGGGCCATTTGTGTCTCTCCCCAGACTACTGGAAGAAGATGGCCAAAGTTCTGAGAAGCGCTGGCCACTACCTCATTCCTGTCAAGGAGAACCTTGTGGACAAGATCTGGACAGACCGTCCTGAGCGCCCATGCAGGCCCCTTCTCACATTGGGCCTGAATTACACAGGTCAGAATCATGCACCCGAGAGGGGCTACAGCCATAATCAGCCCCTTCTAATCACCATATTTCCCCCCATCTCAATCCAAAATGAGCTCAAAATGATGGAACGTGTTTTCCCCACCCTGGCATTGAGGGCATTAGATCTAACCCAATCCAGGAGTGTAGTTTTTTCATCATTGCTGTCTTGGCCCTCACTTGGCATTGTTTCTACTTCCAGATCTTTTTTCCCAAGACTTCTTTTTTTTTTTTTTTTTGGTTTTTGGGTCACACCTGGCAGTGCTCAGGAGTTACTCCTGGCTCCATGCTCAGGAATTGCTCCTGGCAGGCACGGGAGACCATATGGGGCACCGGGATTCGAACCAATGACTTTTTGCATGAAAGGCAAACGCCTTACCTCCATGCTATCTCCTGGACCCCACCAAGACTTCTTTTTTTAAATTAAAAAAGAAAAAAAAATTTTATATTTTTCATTTCCTGTCACCAATATCCCCAGTTACCCTCTCATTCCCCTACCTTCAACCCAGCCTGTTTTTATGGCAGCAGATATTTTATTTTCTTCTCTCTCTTTTATTTTTCCTTGTAGCACTGTGGTTTACAATGTTATTTACACAAGAGGTATTAAGCACGTCACTTCCTTTCCCAATTCTTGTCCAGAATGGTCATTTTTAACTATTATTGTCATAGTGGCCCCTTTTCTGTCTTAACTGCACTCCACTCTTATTATTTATATTGTCTTTGGGTATTATTCTCCTACCATGGTATTGGTTCTTTTTTTAATTATTATTATATATTCCGCAGATGAGTATGATCATCCTATGTCTCTTGGCAAACTTCTGGGTGTTATGAGGTGCCTTTGTTAGTGCTGAGTTGCTAACTGCTGCGCTAATGTCTCACATAGGTCTCTTGATTCCGTTCTTTTCTCCTGCCAATATTTGTTTTCCTTCTGAGACCCCTCAACATCTGTCTTGAACTTTCTGTTTTGTAGAGGTTTTTGGGCAAAGGGAATTTTCTTTGGCCTGTACAATAGAGGCAGATGAGGAATGAGTTTTGTGAACTTCTTTTGGGAGAGGAAAGTGTGGATTTATGGAACTTTTTTTGGGGAGGTGGGGGTTTGTGGTGGTTTGCAGAGGGAGAGGCCTTGGAGGTAACCGCTGAGGGAGTCAGTCCTGCCGTAGACACAGAGAGGTGGAGGGGGGTGTGTGTCTGGAATGTAGGCAGATTGCCCAGAGGGGTCCTGGGAAGAAAACATTACAACTTACACTCTGAGCCAAGTTTTAAACAGCATTCCTGAGCTGATCTTCAAAGCGCCCTTGGGTTGTGGGGGGCAGCCCCCAACTTGCTTTCCAGTCTCCACCCTCACGGGAGAGTAATGCAGACTGAGGTGGGGGGAAGGGATAGAACTAGTGAGTGGTTCAGGGTCAGCTAAACATTTTCCATGAGCTTGTTTTGGAAAAATATATATTTAAATAGGAGCAGTGCATCTGACTTGCTGCATGTAGGTGAGGGGAGAACAAGTGTTTCTTCAAGGACTTTGTGCAGGCACTGTGCTAAAGAGTGAGAAAGACAGATGCCTCCCAGGGCCACTCGTGGTTCCTTCCATCCTGAAATACAAGTGCTGTTTTGTGGTTGCTGGTGGCGATGAAATGAGCTTCTCTTAGGCCAAAATTTAACCCCGGGGTGCTGTGGGGAGCGGCTCTGACTGTGCTTTACAGGGCCAATGTATTTTGGAAGTCACAGTGAGTCAGACTACAGGGAATTCCTAACTGAAAAGCAAGTCTCCTAACTCTTAATATATGAAGTGCTGGATGATAAGTCCTTGACCTCTAAGACTGAATGTGTTCAGTTGTGAATTCTCCAAGCTTCCTAGGCCTCCTGTTTTGCATCAGTCATAAAATTGTGATTAGAGGCTGACTTAATGGCGTGTTTCCCCTTCTAGATTGTCAACCCTATGAAGGCAGCTACTGATAGAGCTCAGAGTGGAACCACAGGACCAACATAGTATGTGACCAGTACCTCTGCTTGGGTGACTGGCAACTTCAATAGATATTTCTTGCATGCACAGATGAATTGATATTACTGCTTAAAGATCAGGGCTCTGGACAATCCACTGACTCTCTGGTTAGGGCTTGAATCCAGGCATCTGTCTGTTCTGCTGACTTGTCCTAGCATGGTCACCTAAATCTCTAAATGTCGGTAAAGAATATTTGAGCTCCTGCAGTCCTCTAGGGACCAGGAGTGGAATCGGACACTTCTGTTATTTCACAGGCATCTCCTGGAAGGATAAGGTAGCAGACCTTCGCGTGAAAATGGCTGAGAGGAACATCGTGTGGTTTGTGGTCACTGCCCTGGATGAAATTGCATGTAAGTGTTCTGACTTCAGAGTTTGGGAATGCTATCTATTCTTTGGAAATCTGTGTTCATGCAGTTTAGTTTCTGAGTGGCCAGGGAATGAGCAAAACATGGTCACCTGTGGGTATACAACTTGCCAAATAGGATGGAGAACATATAGGGCGTGGGGGAAGAAAATGTAGCTTTACTTAAAGAAGTGATGCGGCCAGTGGTTGATGTCAAATCTGTGGTGACAACCACCTCTGATGAATATCTTCAGAACTGTAACATCTCTGGGCAAAGACTGTCAGAAAAAAAATTTCATGTTTCTCTAGGAATACAGAGATAGTAGAGGGAGAGTTTTTTTTTCTTTAAACTTTGCCTGTAGCTCCAGAACATCTTTCCAGTTTAGAAGATGTTCATTGAATATTTCTCCCCCTGAAAACGCAGCAACTGAAGGTATTTTTTACCAAATCGTGTAGCACTTTCTTAGGCTTTAGACTTTTAACTACCATCTGAACCTATTAGGATTCTAGAACCTATTGGGGTCTGGTTGATCTGACTTGTCCTGCCTCCTGTGTCCTGACTGTATTTGACCCAAACTGAGATGAAACATACTTTCTCACTTATTTCTTCATTAGAGAAAGAGACCATCTGAATAGTGTCCTTTCCAACTTTGTCATGCATATCTGTGATTTGTATGGTTTATGATGCTAATTAGTTGCTGCATCAGAAAAATAATATATAGTTATTTTCTTCCTTTGATAATTAGAAAACCAAACATATCCGAATTTGGAAAACCTAAGAAATGCAGAGGAAGAAGAAAGGAACAATCCCTGATTCGTAATTATGGCAACACCTGGAGATAAACACTGTTTATGTTTGGTGTATATAATTTTTTGGCTTTGTATTTTAAAAATGTATTGGCATCATACTTAGAAATGAATACTAAATATCCCATGATAATGATGCCAGTTTAACTAAACTCTTCCCCTAAGGATGACCTCTGTGTTATGCCGAACTTCTCCATGCTGCTGCCATCAACATCTCTACATTGTGATTTGTGCTGATTTCTCAGAGTGTACTTCCCTTTTCTAGTTGATCTTTGAGTTAGAGTGTATGTGTTTGGTTGGGCATTTGATCCACCGCACCATTTACTAGTTAGAAAGTCACTATATCCACCTTACCACATGTTTACCAGACCCAGGCTCTATTTGCAATGCTAAATCTTTAAGGTAAGAAATGGTGCCTCATTGCAGTGCTTGGGTCTTTTTTCTTTTTTGCACTCTGATTTTCACAAGAACACTTATTAGGCAACTTGATGGGGGGCTGGAAGGGTAGAGCAGGGGTTCTCTGCTATGCAGTAACTTTGACAACCTCTGTATGTTAACGAACGTGGGTCCTCACCCCCTTCATGATAGCTGACTGTGGGTCCTCACCCCCTTGATGTTAGCTGAATGTGGGCCCTCCATTTAGTTACCCTACCTATCCCATTCTAGGTGAACCTAAGGTGAGCCACAGGCCCCCTGGTGGGCCGCAGAAACTGGAGTTTCCTTCATGGGCTTCAGCACTGGATGACTAACTGCCTTTGTTCCTCTTCCGGGAAGCTCCGCCTTCCGAAGACTCTTGACCCTGGTGGGAGGGCGTTGGTTGGCTCCCATCTGGTCATGGGTGGGTCTCAATATCTCTTCCCTTGGTCATTTGTCTTAGAAAGGAGCCAGTACTTGGCTATTTCCCTTTTATTTGGGATCATAGGAAGTTTTTTTTTTGCTCTGGCCAGACCTGGCAGGTCACCACTAAGAAAACCCTTTCAACTCTTTGTCTGGGAGGTCATTTTGGGGTGATAGCCATTCTCTTCCCTTCTTGGGTCACTGACTTGGGAGATTAAAAAAAAAATAGATCTGGCACCATCATTTGGTGGATGTGAGCAACTGCAGCTCAGAGGTGGAATGAGGAAGTCTGGTTCCCTGTCTGTCTGTGAGATGCATCCAGTATCCTTCAAGAGCAATTGGACTTAGCTCAAATGCTTCCCTCCATCTTAAGGACTTTGCTTTTTATTTTTTAGGGCTTTTCAATCTCCGAGGATCAGATGTGGAACACAATCCAGTATTTTTCTCCTACGCAATCATAGGACTAGAGACCATCATGTGAGTGTTTGAAAGTCTTTCCTCACAGTTTCTTCACCTTTCTGGGTCCAGCCCACTACCTGATGTTCCACTGATAAGCTGCCCTTTTCCTTGCCTTTTTTTTTTTTTTTTTTTGGTTTTTGGGCCATACCTGGCAGTGCTCAGGGGTTACTCTAGTCTCTGTGCTCAGAAATTGCTCCTAGCAGGCACAAGGGACCATAAGGGATGCTGGGATTTGAACTACCATCTGTCCTAGATTGGCTGTTTACAAGGCAAATGTCCTCAGACTGTGCTATCTCTCTGGCTCATGCTGCTTTTTTATTTTTCTGCATTCCCCTTTCCCTTAGCTTTCTCAACTGTAAGTATTTATATATGTTCCACCTCTACCGCCCCAGTGATTTGAAACCTATGAAAAGATGCGTATGAGGTGAAAGAATAGGATGGCCAGGTCATCAGAGTCAAACCAGAGGGCATGATGTTAGTTCACAAACTCCCTGCAGTTAGTCTTGTTCCTATTACACATTTGATTCCATGTGTTCTCATAGCTAGTCAAAGGAACATAGACTCAGTTAAATAATTCTGTGTCTTCAGCACAAATGAACTCAGTTTTCTGGTCAGAAATTACGTGGGAATGACATTCTATTGAACTATAAGAATATTTTTTCAGGTGTTTCTTGAGGCCTTTCTGGTCATTGTCCTTTTGGGGGGAACAATTTCTTCACTCATGACATGTTTATCAAGTGCGTCTCTATTGGGTATTGGGGTGAATGAAAGAGATGACCTCAGAGGTTAAAGTTGGTAAGCCTAGTGTCTCTTGTGGGGCTTTAGGCTCAAAAGTGGACATTAATCAGTACAATGAGAACCAGTGTGATATTAAGGGCATGATCCAGAGGATACATTTTGGGGAAAGTAAAATTGAAACTGATTATAGTCCATGGGAATTAGCTAATAGGGGAATGGGGAAGGGGAAAGATGGGAAATTGTGATCTAAAGCAAGGTAGCAGTATTTTAGAGGCTCTGGCCTGGTACAATCACAGTGTATGTGTGTGTGTATGTGTGTGTGTGTGTGTGTGTGTAAGGCTAGGAGTGTTTGTGTGTGTAAGGCTAGGGGTGTGTGTGTGTGTGTGTGTGTGTGTGTGTGTGTAAGGCTAGGAGTGGGTCTGTGTGGTTGCAACATAAGGTGAGGGCAGAAGATGAGCAGAGGCCACAGAGAAGATGGCTTTGTGTGCCAAATTCAGGAGCTGGGTCTTAAATCCTGAAGACACTAGAGAACTAGGGAATGAGTCTTTCTCAAGGGATTGTCTCATCAGCTTTACAGGTCATATCAGGAGTATGAAAATTAGAATGGACAGGGTAAGGTTGGAGGTTGCAGGCAGATGGTTTGGAGTCTTTGGCAATAAGCAACTGTGAGGTGGCAGTGGCTGAACCAGGATGAGGTTATTGTTAAAGTTGTACAGATTTGAGAAGGTGATGTGGGGTATCAGTGAAGAGGGTGCCTAAGTTCTGACTTGGAGGATAAGGTTTATGGTGGTGGCAGCATATTTAAGGATAGGGTCAGTTCAGGAGCTGGATTTGGGAAAGGAAGAGTGGGGGAGGGGGAGATGCAGGTTTTGGTCCTCAGAACAGATCTTGTTGTTCTGTGAGGGGTGGGGGACAGCCCAAGACTTGAGCTTCTCACTCCTTTTTTCCTGCAGGCTCTTCATTGATGGCGACCGCATAGATGCTCCTAGTGTGAAGGAGCATCTGCTGCTTGACTTGGGCTCGGAACCCGAGTTTAGAATCCAGGTGCTTCCCTACAAGTCCATCCTGAATGAGCTCAAGACCCTGTGTGCCAACCTCTTGTCAAGGGAGAAGGTGTGGGTCAGCGACAAGGCCAGCTATGCTGTGAGCGAGGCCATCCCCAAGGTTGGTTGCCTTGCTGAGATACCTCAGTTCTGCCAGCCTGCCCATTCCCTCCAGATCCATTGGGAATGGCGCAGCGTAGTCTGGGAATCAGAGCTGGCTTGGGCAGAGTTCCAGCTCTGGATGTCAGGATGGATGCGGCCTCTCTTGGCCAGGTCCCTTATGCTGTAGCCATACTGCGAGTCTGACAACCTATAGGAATCATTGAGTCCTTAGTTTCCTGAAATATAACATGAGAGATGATGGACTTTGAGGCTGTGATATTACAAATATTTCTTTAGGGAAAGTTGAGTTTAATAAGCTAAGTTCATTGAAGGATGGTCTGAAAAGAAAAAAAGTACTGGATCAAAAGGTGGGCAGCTAGGATAAGAAAGAACAGAGCAGGGAGCATGTAAATGGATGGTACTAGGGTACCACTCTCCTTCTAATCCCTGAACATTGTGTAGCTGAAGAGTTCTGATGTCTCGAGAGGCTTGACTCCAAGACTAAGTGATAACAATGGTCCTGCCTTTAACTAAGCTCCTGCTGGCCAATGCTAAGCCTGTCTCTTCATTTTAACTAGGGTCTAGGACAAGACTTGAATACAGACTAGTTAGTTGTAGCCTTATTTGACCCTCTGACTAGGCCCTTGGCAAGCCCAGCAACACTGTTTCTTCTCCATGGAGGTGTGGACTTCCCTGGAAAGAGCCTAGGCCCGATCCTTTCAGCCTGGCTTTGCCATTGCATTTCTTCCTGCCACTGCCAGACTGTGACCCTCGCTCAGAATTTGACTTCCTCAAAGTGCTGCCTGTTCCTGCCTTCTCTTTTAGGTGTGTTTTAGAGAAAGATGAGAGCTTGTGCTTGGGGAAGAAAGCCTTTGTAAAGCTTTAAAGGTATTGGTTGATAGAAATTCCCTGCTTGTTCCAGCATAGGGCTCCAGTCTAGCTATTTCTCCACATGGTTAGGTCTTTCCCAGCCCTTTATGATCTGAACATTAACCCTAGTTGATATGGACTTTTGAGTATTAGGCGAGGACACTGGAGGTCTCCTGCATCAGTCATGTGTATCCCTAGATAGTATGAGAAAAATCTCATTGCAACTCTGATTGGCAGGTGAATTCAAACCACAGATAGGGAGACTTGAGATGCAAAGTCCTACTTGAGAAGCAAAGTACTACTGTTGGCTGCAGCCAGCATTCCACAGAACTTCTGGAGTTGAAGATCGAGACCACACAATTGAAATAATGCAAAGCAAAGCTTAAATCTGTCAACCAACAAGCTACAAGCTGACCCGATAGGGTCACCTCCCAGAGAGACAACCCTGCTCAGGGTCACAAGACAGGTTATAGAGGGCTAGAAGCAGGAAGTATTGTCCTTTAAGTTGGTAGGCTGTTGTCTAGGGTGTTTCTAGGGTGTTTCATCAAGTCCATTTTATGGCTAGATATTTAGGGCAGTATATTGTGGTTTTTATAGGGCCTTGGAGTATGTCATTATTGTTGGGATAGAAACAGCCCTCAAATGGAAACTCTTCTTCTTCTTCTTCTTCTTCTTCTTCTTCTTCTTCTTCTTCTTCTTCTTCTTCTTCTTCTTCTTCTTCTTCTTCTTCTTCTTCTTCTTCTTCTTCTTCTTCTTCTTCTTCTTCTTCTTCTTCTTCTTCTTCTTCTTCTTCTTCTTCTTCTTCTTCTTCTTCTTCTTCTTCTTCTTCTTCTTCTTCTTCTTCTTC
>PVKC010037330.1:0-13009 GCA_004027635.1 Crocidura indochinensis
CTTGGGGATATTCATTGACCCCCAGTAGACCACAATCCTGCACCCTCCCATAGCAGAGGTTTGCCCAGCTTAGATTTCATTTCCAAAAGCTGAAAATTGCAACTGGTAGTGAGTGTTTTCTGAATGTAGCATGGAATGGTGCCTGGCACATAAAAGATACTCTGAGAGTGTCGGTGGGATAAATAAAAGTGATTGTGGGACATTAGCCTGACACAGGAGGGAATGCCAAGGCCACCATTTTCCAGACACTTGCTCTGGGTAAGTGCTTCCGCTCACCATGCCTTGGATTTTTAAATCTATGAAGTGGGAATTACAACGCCTCTCTCCCAATGTATTGCAAACATTTAATGAGAAAATATGCAAAGTGCTTGGCACATAATAGCTCAATGAGCCTTGATTCTTTCCATTTCCCTGTTAACTTACCTAATGCCATTTCTGGCCCGGAAAAAAAATTATATGATGCATATATAAATAAATTTTTGATATCTGGATTTACCTAAAATTGCCTCAACTAAAATCACTACTGGTCAAATAAAATAGGTGTGTTCTCCATCTCTGTGCCTTTATGTGAACGTAGGCACAAGTTTTATGCAATCAGATACATACATTCATTCACTTTCCCCTAAAGACAGAGACAAAACTGGGCCTATGTTCCTCCCTTTGCTCTAAGCACTCACTGAAAACCATCAACAGGCTACAGAAGCCAAGCCTCAAGTCTCATGTGACTATGAATTTTTAGCAGCCTTGCATACGTGAACACGTCCTCCCTACTCTCCCTCCCCCCCCCAATGAATAGTTTACAGCTTGCAGGTGCAAGAACAATTTTTCAATTAAGAACAATATTGTTCTCCCTCATGTTTTTCTGGAGCCATGCGTAAAAAGGCATTCTGGTCAGATGGGGATACAGCACAAGAGGTACAGTGTGGCTG
The DNA here is from genome assembly GCA_004027635.1 of Crocidura indochinensis. NCBI lineage: Eukaryota > Metazoa > Chordata > Mammalia > Eulipotyphla > Soricidae > Crocidura > Crocidura indochinensis. The sequence goes on from PVKC010037330.1 coordinate 930, forward strand.
TCGGGTGGTGTTTTTCCAGCAATGCCTCTGATCTTGTGGCTCTGCAGAGTAATGTTGGTGGTAGTTGCATGAATGAGCAGATTCAGTATTAAGCCTAAATAGTCAGGCAAGTGTATGGATTTAAAAATATTTGCAAAATGTCCAACTTTCTATCTCATCAGACCATTTTGAGCAAATTCTCAGTCTCCAAAATCCCAGCCAGATCGTCTATCATTGTCACTGTTGTTGTTTTTTTATCTTGTCTTTCCTGTTCTTTTCTTTTTCTTTTTTCTTTTTTTTTGGGGGGGGGTGGGGATTGGGCCACAGCCAGTGACACTCATGGGTTACTCCTGGCTCTATGCTCAGAAACTGCTCCTGGCAGGCTTATGGGACGCCGGGGATGGGACTACGCCCATCCTGGGTCAGCTACTTGTAAGGCAAACAGCCCTATCACTGTACTATCACTTAGGCTCTATCTTTCCTTTTCAAGCAAGCATTTCACTCCTATTGGTTAATGTGAGTCAAGATGGCAGGCATTTTACTTGAAAGAAAGGAGAATGGGTGAGTAGAGAGAAGGCAGGCTAGGAACCATGTGGGAACCATGTTCCCCAAGGGAGAGCCATATGGGTTTGAACCTGGCTTGGACCATCTGGAAAAGAAAAAGAAATATCAGTGCATGAGGAGCTGAAAGTCTGTTGGAAAAAAAGTCTGTAGAAGAAAATGAACTTGGAAATGTTAAGTTGCAACCAAACTGTTGAGAAGCAGTTGAAATCAAGTTGTCGAGAGTCTAGTTTCTCTTATAAATGTATATTCCACACATAGAACCCATGCAGAAGCCATGAATGGTATTAGGGAAGAGGAATGTTGGGATTCATTGGGTATGCATGCCAAGGACAGATTTCAGCAGAGACTAGAAGTCATGAGAAAAGTAAAGTTTAAGTTTTATACCAGTCTCTTATGGGGGGTTGGGGAGTGATAAAGAGAATATAATTCAACTCACTGTGTTTTCAGTAAAATTGTACACTCGAGTGAATGGAAAACCGAGATTGTGAATAATGAGACATTTAATTCTCCAGGTGCACAAAGCAATGCAGATTCATATCAGGCCAAAACTGAAGGGTCTTTTCATAATCTATCTAACCTCACATTACTTAATATCCCAGCCACTGTGCTTTAAACGGCCAAGATCTGAGTCGCTTTATGTGATAAAAAGCCTGATATTTGTCATGAGCATTTTCGCCAGTGAGTAGCCAAATAGTGCCTGTCTCTAGTTCTCTCTCTCTCTCCTGATTTGTGTTCTCAGGGGTCCCCTCAATATAGTGACTGCCTCGCAGAAAGCCAGGGTTTGAGCCAGCCAGGAACATACTGCAGACAATTTAATTGTTATTCCCTGATCGGAAAGGTGTGAGCTATCTTCACTCATATTTACAAATCTGAACAGCAGCCTCAAGAGGAAGAAAAGACTCTTTCTTTTTCCAGCTTTCTTTTCCCAGGCCCAAAATACCCAGACACCTCCCTGCTCTTTTCAGATTCAAACTGACCTCTTCAAGGTTTTGAGCTGCAAAGACTCCTTTGTCATCTAAAAAAGAAAAGAAAGGAAGAAAATAAATTCTGTTCAACCTTCTCCTTTATGATAGAAGTCATTTACTTAATATTGTTCATTGAGAAGGGGAATAAAAGCTATAATTTATGATTCATTTAGAGTCACTTTTAAATAACTTTCTGCTTGATTAATCAAAATAGAATTATATGCACAGATATAGCTAAATATATAATTTGGGGGGGAAACAGATAAATGTAAATTTATATGTATCTCTAAATACAGAAAATTCTAGAGCACATGTGGATTAGAAAACATATTATATAAGAAGTCCTGGAGATGGAAAGATACTGTAGCCAGTAAGGCACTTACCTTGCATGTAGCTGAGCTGGGTTTGATCCTTGGCATCCCCAGAAGGTCCTCCAATCATTTCAGAAGTAATTTTTGAGTGCAGAGCCAGTAGTTACCTCAGAATATCACTAAATATGGCCCCAGAATTAATCAATCACCTAAATAATCCCATATTGGGAGTCAAAGAGATAGTTCTTCCACCCCACCCAAATTTCCATACCTTCTGGGAGGTGTCTGACTTCTGATGTACATTATGTGGTGTTCACTAAAACTCTGAGGGACAATTTTGGGGAGGAGAATAAAATTTAGGCATAGTTTTGTGCTTAGGGATTATTCCTGAATGTGCTCAGGATAGTGGTATCAGAAATTGAACCAGTGTCATCCACATGCATCGCAAGCACTTTACCCTCTATATTCTATTCACAGTTCTATTTAGTTTTTGTTTTATTTTGGGGCCATACCCAGCAGTGTTCAGGGCTTACTCCTGGCTTTGCACTCAGGGATCTTCTCTAGAGAGCTCAGGGAATCATATGGTGTTCTGGGGATTGAACCCAGGTTGGCTAGGTACAAAACAAACATCCTATCCCCTGTACTATAACTCCAACCCCAATGAGGACATTTTAAAAATGTCCTAACACCTGGTCACAATCAGAAAAACTGACCCACTGAAGTAGAGATTTGAGTATGAAATTAATGTGCCTTTGTATTTCTTTCCATATCAGCTGTGCTGGTATATTATATATTATATGTTATATTCTTCCCCCAAGCTCCTTTGCTCCACTGCCCAAGTAAAACCATCCTCTTGTTGTTCTATCATGACCCCTTCCATGCCCGCCTGCTCCAGTCCACAGAAGGTTCTGGCCTGAAATGTACAGGGGTGATTTGTCATTTTACAAAACAAATACAGTTTGGGGAAGAAGAAAGGCAAATGATAAATAATCCCAAACCAGAAAGCTACTGTGGAAGTTTTGGCGCAAAAGAGAAAAACAAAAACAAACCCTGAGAACACATAAAAGCTCAGGATGATTTATTTCATAATTTAAAAATCAAAATCGCCTTCAGGCGGTAAGACTTGTTTGCCCAGTTTTACCCTAGAGTGAGTCATAATAGCTAAGTTATATACCCTTGGAAAAACCAGGGTTTTTTCTAGTGGGAGCGCTGAGATGTCATTAAGCCCAGAGCCATAAGCTGTGGTGCCAGAATCAAATGTCCTTTGAAATCGAGACCAGCAGAGAGAAAGCCTACGGGCCAGTGCTGTATTTCTCCAGACCATGGCTAGTCCCCATCGTCTCATCAAGAAGGTGACAGGGAAAGAATTGTGGGGAGCAGAAAATCACTTTGGCCCTAGGCTAGGAGCCCTGGAGAGACATGAGGGAGGCTTATAAATTCAGAACTGAGTGGACTTCTGCAGGATAGGGGAAGCAGGAAATTAATGACATGGCAGACTGAATACGGTTTAAATGGAGCTACCAGTATGCGCAAACCTGTATCAGCTACTATAGATGACGCAGTGTAACAAACAGTTCTCATGTCTTCACAGTACTCCACTGCAAGTGCTAATTTTTGCTTACAAACCTTTGAGTCAGGGTTTGAGCATCTCAATCAAATTCTTCTATAATTGTGGCCAGCTGGTGAGTCTATTGGTCGATGGTTGATCTAGAAGACAACCATGCATGGATTAACATGCCAGAAGATAAAACTCGGAAACGCATCATTTAGTGACTGTGTTGTTATGTGAAAGCAACATCAGTAGTAGAATGTGAGTGCTTTGGGCCCATAATAAACAAAACAGGATAAAAATTTATCAAGCATAAGGAAAAAAGATGGCTTAACCTGGGATATATGAGGCTGTTGGTAGAGAAAAAGATATGACCTCATTACTATGGCTACACCATCACTGAGCAATAGGAATCTGGGGACCTCTAGTGTAGAAATGGTCCATAGCTGGCCAACCCATGTCAGAACATTAGCCTGCATGCTGGCTGGCTGTCAACCAAAATAGGAGAAGTACAGAGGAGGAAAAAGTCCTTCTTGACTTTCTTAGCTAACTGATGTGGTCTAAAAATTAAAGATAGGGGCTGGAAAGATAGTCCAGTGAGTAAGGCACTTGCCTTGCACCTGATCAAACTAGGTTTGACCCCAGGCACCTCCCAGTATCCCCACAAGCCCTGCCAGGAATGATCCCTGAGCATAGCCCAGGAGTAAGCTCAGAGCACTGCCTGATGCTGCCCCCAAACAAAAGAACACAAAGGAACTTAAAATTAAGGATAATGGGGGCCTGGGAGATAGCATGGAGGTAAGGCGTTTGCCTTTCATGCAAAAGGTCATCGGTTAGAATCCCGGTGCCCCATATGGTCCCCTGTGCCTGCCAGGAGTAATTTCTGAACATGGAGCCAGGAGTAACCCCTGAGCGCTGCCGGGTGTGACCCCCCCAAAAAAATTAAGGATAATGAAATTTAGCAGGAGAAAAGAAAAAACATTATCAATTAATTTTTTTTTAAAAAAGGTTTATTCGATACAGGACCTTTTAAAGGGAACTGAAATGAGTAGTTTTGACTGTTGCTGTGCTGTTGTTTTTCTTCAGCTAATAAGAAGTGGAAAGTCTTTTTATTTCCTTTGGTTTTATTTTGGGGCCACACCCAGCTGTGCTCAGGGCTATCCTGGCTCTACCCTCTGGGATCACCACTGATATACTCTGGGACAGTATATCCCATTGAAGCCTGATTGGCCACAGGCAAAGCAAAGTATCCTGCCCACTATACTCTCTCCAGCCCCAGAAGTGAAGAGTCAAACAAAAATATGTTAAGTTAAAGACAATGAAATCAGTGCAGGAAATCAAGGGAGAAGGCCAGGACTGTCTGTGTCTTTAGACTCTAGCAACATCCTTCTTATGCTTCAGGAATAAGAATATTTCTTTATTCCCCAGAGGGTCTCATTGTCTCCCATAAGCATTTCATCTCTTCTCTCAGGGAGAAAAGCAAGAAGATTAGAGTGACCTCAGGTTTCCAGTGTCCTCTAAACATACCAATTTAGAATGCCAATTCTACTATTTGTTAGCAAAATACACCAAGCAAAATACACTATTCCCCAAGCCTCAATTTCCCCTTGCATAGATAGGCATCTAAGTACTTCTTGGTGGAGGTCCTAGTGGTATTTAAATGGTAAGGAGATCAGCTACTATGGTTTTCCCCTTGGAAATTAATGCTTACATTTGCTTTTGAATACTAAGTTTTACTTAGTGGGGTTAGGGTTATCAGTAAAGGTAGATAAAATTCAATGAGGCGAGCTTTGAAGCCTAATATACAGAAGGGGGAGTGGGGGAGTGTAAGCATGTCCTTCAAATGGATCTAATGAGACTCCCTCATCCTTTAAATGCATAAACTCCAAGTATTCACTCAGTGTCTTCCTACCAGTAAGTTCCCAGAGGTAAGAAAACAATGACAAGAAAGTTGACTGCAAATTCTCCTCCACATCCAAAATACTTTATGTGAATTTTAAAATAGGCTCTCTGAATGCCCCCCATAATAACACAAGAGGTCTGGGCCTAAAGTGCTTGCTTTACCTGTAACCCTTTTTGGATCCCCAAGGATTACAGAGCCTGGAAAAGTCCCTGAACTTCACCCTCCAGATTTGGCCCTAGAATAAAACCAAAAAAATTTTCTTTGTTTTATTCCTATTTACTCAGTCTCTCCCGTGTGTTTGTATGGTGTTCTAGAGAATCACAATTATGAAAGTGAATAACATGTGACATTATGGGTTTTTTGTTTTTGGTTCTATTCCTCTGTTTTTCATGCCCTTCCTCCTAATCCTCTTATTGAAATAATGGGTATGTCAAAACATCATCTTCTATGCAAAATAATTCCTAGATTTTCTGTACAGAATTTCTCTCTCCTCTGCATTGTCTTAGCATTTGTTCATAGCTTCATTTTCCAAACACCTATCCCATTAAGTTGTAATGGCTATTACATGAGACTGTTAGCTACACTAAGCCAGAAACAATACATTCTTGTATGTCTTTTGAGATCTTGTATGAATGTCAAAACAAATAAGTGCTCAATAAGTGTGTGGATGAAAGAGAGGAAAAGTGGGCTCTTTCCAGGAGAACTTAAGACCTGATGAGGCAAAAATAAAGATGAACAGCAAAACATTGTTGTCATCTGACACCCACAAGAATGAATCCTAAATTTTATTTTCCAAGTTGACAGACACAAGTAGAAGCAATTGTGAGGGTCAAGAATAAGCTGGGATAAGTTAGGTGTAATAGGTATAATTTATTAGAACTAACCATATACTTTCTGGCTTCTGTTTTTGCTTGCCTTTAGAAATTCTTGAGTTGAGTCTTAGTTGACATAAGCTCTACCATTACAGGCTGCAATTATAAGGTAAAAAGAATAGGCCTGAAGAGACAGTTAATCCCTGGAACCAGATCTTAGGGGCAGAACATCAGGAGTGCCACGTCCCCTCCCCTAGCTGATGCTCAAGATAGCCATAAGAGCATTCCAACACAAGATATCTTAGAAGATCACAAGATGGAGGGACCAAAAGGGCCATCTGGAGGGTATAGGCCATATCTTTACAAACTATCAGGATGTAGGCTAGGGTGACTGACATCAAAAGGGATAGTTAAGGAATTGTGCCTTTTTCAGCTTGCATTATTGGATGTTTTTTAATTGTAACAGTTGTGTGAACCAATGAAATGTTTGAAGTTTGAAACCTTGTTATCCTGATTACTATAAAGGCCCTGGTTTTCTAAGACTCGGGGTTCCACACAGCGAACCTGCTGCATCAGGAGATGGTAGACCCCAGAGCTCTGGATCAATAAACGTCACGCTGCTGATTGCATTCTCTGAAGGTTTGTGGTCTTTATTTAAAGCAGTGGACTTTAACGGACTCCTTTAACACAATGGCCTGAGATTGTACAATAACTAACCGATAAAAACCTACTCCAAAACCAGTATTCGCCCTTCTTATCTTGTGTGTGATCCATAAGACTCATATGACTTAGACTGTTAATAGCACATGTGTATTTCACACCAACACTTACGATCACCTATATCATCAGTGCACAGATATATGTAACCACCTCAATGAGTTTAGCATCGAGGATGAATCATACTTTTTGTTGGCTTGTTTTTTTTTTGTTGTTTTTGGTATTTTTGATTTTTGGTCTTGGGCCACACCCAGTGATGCTCAGAGGTTACTCCTGGCTATGTGCTCAGAAATCGCTCCTGGCTTGGGGGACCATATGGAACACTGGGGGATCGAACTGCGGTCCGTTCTAGGTGAGTCATGTGCAAGGCAAATTGCCTACCGCTGTGCTGTTGCTCCAGCCTTATGAATCATACAATTAAGGTCCCTTCTTTAATTCAGTGGTCAAATGCTGCATGGGGTGGGACAACATCCTTCAAGATGGGAGTACTTCCAGAGCAAATAATTCTTTATAGTTAACTGTGGTTCAGGTTTATACCATTCTACACCATGGCTTATTATTATACAGGCTTTTTACTCTCTTGTTGGTGTAGATTGTTTGGGTTTTAGGTTTACTTATTACCTGCTTATAACTTTTACACCTCTGCTTCATGTAGACAGTCTAATATCATCCCTATTTGCATAGAATTTATATCCTCCAGGACTGAGGCCCAGAGTTGACATGTCCTTTCATGTCTTTAAATGTAGAGGCTCTTCAGTGAAAATTAAGAAGGCAAAAATGTTTCACTGACTCTGCTGTCAACCTTAAAAATATTCCTCTCCACACCTACTGATTAGGGTCCTGGGAGGAACCTTAGGACAGTATGAAATCTAGAATCTCCTTTTGGTGGAGTGGAAATGGCCTAACGTTTGATCCCATTTACCTACCTGAGTAAGACTTTCTACTCTGGCATCTCAAGTTTTAAATTATATATCATGGGCAATTTTACTCTCTGGAAGTGAGATGAGTTAGTGTCTTTGAGAGAAGTTATTAAGAACTCAGTAAAGAGCATCTCCTTACTTCAAAATAGAGTAAGTGTTTTGTTTCATTTATTCATCAAACCTACACCAACCATCTTGTCCATGGTAGGCCCATGACTGGGCTTACCCACACACAATATTATATCATAGTTTTTGGTCTTAAAGGTCCTAATATAATAACACTGGGACATACTATTAGCTATTTAGGCCTTAAATACTCTCTATCTTGGACTTACTCTGGTGGTAAGAAGGGCTTGTTGCAAGCCAGGAAGACAATATGCAGCAGTAGCAAATTGAAGGTCACCAGCATTTTGATTTTGAGCCTCTAAAAACTATGAGAAGCAAATGTCTGTTGTGTAAGTATCCAGTCAACAGTGTTTTCTTGTGGCATTCCAAACTAAGACCCTTGCCTTGAGAGGACATATATTCCTGGACTTTCCTGAGCAAAAACACCTAACCATCAATCGGGCACCACCAGCAATTTCTTTTTTTTTTTTTTTTATTTTTGGGTCACACCCGGCAGTTCTCTGGGGGTTACTCCTGTCTCTAAGCTCAGAAATCACTCCTGGCAGACACGGGGGACCATATGAGATGCTGGGATTCCGACCACTGTCCTTTCCTGCATGCAAGGCAATGCCCTACCTCCATGCTAGCTCTCCGGCCCCTCACCAGCAATTTCTGAGCTCTTCTCAGATTTCCTATAAAGAGGGAATTTCGGACCCTCTTTATTTCTTTCACTTTCTTTAATTTCTCTTTTTCCCCCCCTCAGGTTTGGCGTGAGCTAATGGATCTTCCAGGTGGTCTAAGAGGAAAAAAACTGCTAGCGAGAAGTCTGAGAAGAGCAAAAATACAGACCATTTGGTTAGGAATGTGGCTCAATATACCTTGTAAACTTTGAATGTGTGACGTCCTGAGCTTGATGCTCAACACTGCCAAAGGAAAATAATAAAATCAAAGATGCTTCAGAAATAACCTGCTTTTGGGAGAGCAGGAATGCTCTTCCTTGGGGCCAGGTCTAAACAAACAGGCTCACAACAATTACCAGGTGATTCCACAGAAGAGTCAAAAACAGTAAAAACGAAGCTGAAACGCACGGAAGGCATAACAAGGATGTTAATGTAACTGACAGTTGGACTTGGACACTGCCCTTGGATATCATCACTGAAATGAAAGTTGAACCTGGACATACCCCCTGGATACACCCCCTTGGACACACCCCCTGTCACACCAGATATAAAAAGAAAAACTTGGACAGTTGGAGGGGGGTCCAGGGTAGTGATCGAAGCAGTACCAGCTGGTCCAGGAGGGGCTGAAGAAAAAGCATCGATGAGATGCTGCCTTCTCTGTCTCTGTTTCTATCTCTCTCTCACTCTCTCCTGAAATTTGTATCCCTGGATGGACTCCTGGTCCTATCTAGCAGCCAGGCCTCTCTCACCCTTGGAACAGGCTCTTGCAGCCTAGGGCCTCTGTAGTCTGGCAACCTTGAAGTAACTGAAGTAATTCTGCACAAGGGGATTTTGTGTGCAAGGAAGAGGGGGGGAGAGAGAGGACAGAGAGAGAGAGAGAGAGAGAGAGAGAGAGAGAGAAGGCAAGTTAGTATGTTAGGTCACATACAATGAGAAGTTAAGGATATGAACTTAAAGAGAGAAAGTAAAGTGAAATAGATATTTCCAAGGAAAACCCTCAAAGGACTCTTCTGCAGACATTCTGAATACCTCATAGATCATGTCCATTCATTTCATTAAGACCTTCTACTATGTCTTTAATTTTGATTAACTAAATGGTTTGCTTCATCAAATGCCAGAAAAATTCTTCAAACCACTGGTAGAGATGTAAAGGCTTTATAGTTAATATGACATGGCCTTTTTCTTAACTGATGACTGCATACAATAATAATTTGAATAACATAGGTTCACAGAAAAATAACTTACATTCCCTGTGGTTAAATATACCATTTTTCATGAACTTAAATGAAATCCAGGACTGCAAATAGGTGATGTTACTTGTATATGACAAGCTAGAGATGGTTATTCTTTTAGAGGATCTATTAAAACCAGCTTCACATTTTCATCATCTTCCTGTGAGAAAATACTGAATTACAGGATCAAATAGAGTCAATAATAATTGGGCAGTGTGGAGAACTAAAAAATATTATATGCAATTGACTGGGAATATTTGTTAACATTTACAACCATGTTCCCACAAACCTACTGAGCTTTGTCCTCACAGACAAATATGCACAGAGAGTACAAAATAAGTCACTATGCATATTATACTGAAGGTATGTCTATAGGTGCCCTGCAAACTTCAACACAGAAAACTTGGTAGATGTTTATAGACTTTAATCAAGATGAGTGAATAGTAGCACTACAATGAGAATAAGATGGCCTTCCTGTTATTCTCCAAGTGAATACGTTAACATCTGCCCCAAGTCTCTAAGCTTCAGTCTATAAAAATCCTGGAGTGTGGAAGAAAAGCTGGTTCCTGGATGTCCAAACACTGTTCTAAAAAGAGATTGGAAAAGATGGGGAATATCCACCCCAAGGAAAATATTCATGAGGCGTGATCACTACCATAGAACATGGAAGGCTCTAGATGTCAGAAGAAGAATCATAATCACCTGGTCCTGGGGAGAACTGGGGGGGGCATCTAATCATATAAATTGATAAATTATATTTTTGTCATGGAATTTAAATATTAACAGTTTCCTTATGCTACATCTTTAGAGACAGAATGGACTAAACCAATAGAAACCAACCATTCAAGAACTCAAGGTCTCCAAGAGATATATGTCAGGTGATAGATTCAAAAATAAGTCTGAATTACCTGTCAAGGTACAATCCTTTGATTCTATGAGAAGGAAAAATTACAATCAAATGGAGGAAGTGGGAGGCTGTCACAACAAATTTAAAATTGCAAGTATTTGAACCAGACAGATAAAGCACTTTCCTAGCATGTGATAGCCCTAGCTTGATTGTTGGCATTGCATATGGTCCCCTGGCAGAGTCAGAGTATCCCTGAGCACCAGGAGGTATGCCCAAAACACAACAGGCAGAAATTCAGACAGTCAAAGAATTGAGAGACTCTTTTTGTTTTGCCTAATTTATTATATTCTTTAATTTAAAATTTTTATTGAATCACTGTGAGCTACTTAATTACAAAGTTGTTGAAGGTTGAGTTTCATTCATAGAATATTCCAACACCCATCACTTGACCAGTGTGCTTCCTGTCATCAATGGCTTAGTTTTCCTCTCCCCATCTCAGCCTCTCTCTATAGCAGACATTTTCTTCTCTCTCTCTCTCTCTGTCTCTCTCTCTCTCTCCGTTTCTCTTTGTCTCTCTGTCTCTTGTTTCCTCCCTTTCATCCTTTTAAGCACTGTGGTTTGTAATACTGTTACTGAAAAGGTATCATGCATCCTGGAGACCCCCAAAGTGGAAAATTTTATGACCTTCTTGTGCAATAAAATTAAACAAATTGTCAGTCTCTGTCCCATAAAATCATTTTGAGGCCATCTGGGGTGGGAGTTGGGGTGGCTCTGCTCCCAGCAGGAAGATCATAAGTCTCTCCCATTCATCATCATGTCCATTCCATGAAGTTCAAACAGGCAAAATACAGGACTGATGCTTCTTATGACCAAAATATTACAGAAGTTGCACTCATTATTACTGCCCTTATTCCATCTTTTTGCTGATCATATGACTGCACCTCATGCAAGGGATGCTGGGAAGCATGTTCTGAGCTGTATAGTCAGGAAGAAAGCAAAGGAATGGAAAACAATAGACTCATCAGAATTATCCTTTATCAATTGAAGTATGCCAGCAAATATGTTTACTAATCTATTTTTCTTATAGCAACAAGAACTATTAATATTTTTGTTTGTTTTTTAAACTATTTATGATCACTTTATTGTTTTTTTTGGTTTATTTCATCTTTATTTTTTTTATTTTAATCATAGTGGTTACATTATATTCACAGTAATATTCCATTTACAAATAAACATTGAATCAGGGGAATTCCCATCACCAAGTTGTCCTCTCTCCACCTCCAATCTCATTCTGTCTCCCAAATTCTCCACCCTCTCCCCAGGGTCTTCTAGATTAAGTGACTCCCTCTGTTTCTGGTTTATTACTTGGTGATCTTATATCTGATTGGGCTTTGTGTCTCCATTGCTTCTCCCTCTGATTGGGAGGCAGGACTAGATAGTTCGAGTTTTGTGGTTTTGTTTAGGGAAGAGTACCGTACTAGAATGGGGTAAAAATT
>PVKC010037331.1:0-13017 GCA_004027635.1 Crocidura indochinensis
CCTCATAACACTGTATCCTCAGGCCCTCGAAATGACACCAGGCTAAATGAAAACTCCCTCTTCAACAAAAAGTGTCTTGTATAAATATATGTTTTTCTACTACTAATGCAGTCTATATTAAGCTACATAACACAGAAACCGAATTTTCTCAATAGACGAGAGGAGTATAAAGCCCATAAAACACATACCTGGCAAAATAAAACAACGCCCATAGAAAAACTTTATAATTGCTGCTACTACTGTTATAATTTCAAATATTCAACCTAAATAATATATGTTTATATTATATTAAACAATATAATGCTTATTTGTTTTTCCTGTGGAGAAGAGGATGCTTAAAGCCATTATAGAATCATGTTTAGGGGCTACTTCCAGCTCTGCACTCATGAGTCACTCCCTAGGGTACCATATGGTACTTGGAATCAAACTGGGGTTGGCTGTAGCAAGGTAAGCACCTTAGCACCTGTACGATTTCCTGAACCTTCAATGGTTCTTAAAATTCTTCAGTTACAAAAATTCATTTAGGTTATATCTAGTAAATTTTACATTTTCCCTCTGCTGCAAAGACCATTAACATTGTCACAAAAACACCATACAATTAGCACCATTTGCTGTTTTAGACACAAGCATACCCAATAGCAAGATGGTGTTGCATTTTAATCCAGAACTGTATAAAAAGCTTGAACAGTGCCTTCTTGCCCAGGATAAAACAAGAAGTTTAGTCCTTTCAAAAGCTCTATATTTACAAACTTTCAGTTAAAGGAACAAACATTTAAAAGCTGTTATTGTACCAAAAATAAAGTATTTGAAATTCCTACAGTAAATAAACTTTATGGTAAATGTAAAAACATAACCATTCCTCTCTCTTTAAACTTCTCTTAGATAACGTACATTAAAGTCTAGAGAAAAATATACTTTCTGTTAAGCAATCTCAATATTTTATCATAAAGCTAGCCTCTTTCAGGGATTATAAAAATCTTTCATTTTCATAAACAGTATCAACTCTTAAATTTAATTTGTGGATGGTTTGTTTGCTTGTTTTGGCTTGTTTGGGGCCACACCTCAAAATGTTAGAGTGCCAAGTCTGTTGAGGATTGAACCTGCAAAGCAAGTGCTCTAATCATTTGAGCCATTCCTCCAACCTTTTCCATTTCTTTTTTTTTTTAATAATTCTACAAGGTATATTTTACTTCTTTGTGTTCACAGTGGATATCATGTCATAATTTAGTGTAGGCATTCTTAGAAGACAGCAGTCATTTTTTCACTACTGACAAAACATAAAAATGAATCATCTTTCTTTTAGTTTCAAATCAGAAACTATATATAAGTATTATGATTGTCATTTATATAATTTTAAAAGTTGAGAAAATATGTTTAGCATTATACATAAATCATAAAGTAACAAACATCCTTCTGATTACTAAAATCAAAACATGGCAACAAAATGCTCAGTTAGCAAAATTCTACCTTTTCATCTTTTTTATTTTAGTCTGGAGAGGCTCATGCAGTCTCTCTCTCTTGCTCTTTCTCTCTCTCTCCCCTTCTCTTTCTCCCCCTCTCAATCTCTCTCTCATTCTCTTTCTCTTTTTCTACTTTCCCTTTCCATTTCTCTAAATAAGTTATTCAAATAAGGTAAGTATATCCAAATATATTGAAATAAATTTATCAAATAAAGCAATTTTTCATCACTTAAAAGAATTCTTGTACCTTTCCGTCTATCTAAAAAAGTCATTAAAAAGTAGGGCTGGGAAGATAGTACAGTGAGTAAGATGTTTGCCTTACATGTAGCAGACTCAGACTTAGTCCATGGCTTACTACATACATTCATATATACATGATGGCACACCAACCACCATCAAGAGTGACCCCTGAACATCACCAAGAATGGCCCAAAAATAAGAACTTAAAGATTAAAATTATAAAAAGTATCAAACCTGGGTCTGGAGGAGTTCCGCAGTTGTAGGGCAATTTGCCTTGCACACGGCAGACCCAGGACAGACCTAGGTTCAATCTCCGGTGTCCCATATGGTCCCCCAAGTCAAGAATGATTTCTGAGCACATAGCCAGGAGTAACCCCTGAGCATCATCGGGTGTGGTCCAAAACAAAACAAAACAAAACAAAAAAGTACCAGTCCTAGTTCTTCCAGTTCCTCATTTAGAGCTCTTATTCCATTGTTGATATTCTGTTTGTTTATTGATCTATCCAATGAGTGAGATGTTAAATTACAACCATAATTCTGCTGTTATATATCTTCTATGCTCTTTTAGCAAATATATGAAAATTGCTTTTCTGTTTATCTGAAGATATTTCTAACCTTTCTTCAAATCTAAGTGACAGCCTCGTAGGTAGAGGGTACTTGGTACATGATTCTTTTCACTTAGCACTTTAAATATATATTTGCATACTCAACTTGCATAGAGAGTTTTATTTGAGAAATCTGATGTGATATTATGGTTTTATTCTCTTATGTGAGTTCTTACTTCCCCTTTGATTTCTTTGGCTCTAGAAAATTTAGTTTTAATGAGATTTGGTGTTATTCTACTGGGATTTATTTTGACTGGAACTCTTTGGGCCTCACGGACCAATGTATGAGTCTCTCTTTGGACTGAATGCATTTTCAGTCATCATTTCTTCAACTAGCAATTCTTTCTCTTTCCTCTCCTGTGGCATTCTTATGATTCTGATGAGTCTCATGATATTATCAATAATATACTTTAAATACTCATTTTTTCTGACTTCTTTTCTATTATTCTTCTTGAATGAGGGAGATGTATATCTTGTATTTCAGGCCACCTATTTTACTTTCAGTGCCATCCATTCTGCTACTAAGTTTAGCTCCTTTATTTCTTTAGGTATCTTTATTTCTCACAAATGAGTTCATGCTTGTTGATTCTATTCCCAAGTTTTTTTAATAATATAACAATGGGTGGCTGGAGTGATAGCACAGCAGTAGGGCATTTGCCTTGCACGCAGTGGATCCAGGATGAAAGGTAGTTTGAATCCCAGTGTCTCATATGGTCCCCCAAGTCAGGAACGATTCCTGAGCACATAGCCAGGAGTAACCCCTGTGCATCACAGAGTATGGCCCAGAACCAAAAAACATAACACAGTAATTTAACAATGGGAAGGCTTTGTTCTAAAATCTCTTGGCAGAATAAAAAGATAAATATAATGATGATATTCTTGGACTCATTACCATTTATTGATGCATCTAAATTCCTTTATTTGTAATTGTCCCTGGTGCTCTGTAGGATATAAGGTTGGAAACTGGAGCATCCCTAAGCAGCCATCTGATACTTTCCTATGCTAGTGGGATGGGATCTTGGCCCACTGAGTCTAGGGATGGTCTATAGTCCAGCTCAATTTCTCCCATAGCTAGGGGTGAATTGTGCAGGATGCACAAAGTCAGCAAGCACTACATCATCAGCCTGTCATCATCAGGATGGGAACACAGCCTACTGGTATATTCAGTTTGGCTAATCCTTCTGCCTCAGTACTTTTATTATCAAAATTGTCCACATTTCTTCAATCTTAGAAGTAGTCTCTATTGCTAGAAATTAAATGACAATTTTTAAGCATTAAACCTAAATTTATATTGAAAATTATAATTTTAATTCATAATTTTCCAAGGAATTTCTCATATTAAAAGCATTTTTAAATCAGTGCTCATGGTTAATTCATAGTAAAAGGCAATCAGGAAAGCAGCTTCTGTGTATATACTGGATTGAAAAACCATCATAGAACAAGCATGCAAATTCAATATTCTGTGGCTGACAAGTTTCTTACTAAACTGCTAATGTGTTTATTTGCCCTACAATAGTTGAATTTTTTTCATGAATACACATAAACCCCTGTAGTTATTAGCTATGATAACTAAGTGACAGTAAGGACACTACTTGAGAACTTGCATTTGACAGATAATTGACATACAGTCATGGTTGCTTTTTCTTTTCTTTTCACTTACATGGGAATCATGCAATAGAAAATGAAGAGAGCTATTAGAGATTATTCGGGTTTAATAGCACACATCCTTTTAACTGGCGGTTAGAACAATACACTATGTGGCAGAGTTAAACAGAGGCATCAATTATACTCTCAAACCTGTTAATATTTTTGACAATATTTAAATAGCACATCCCTTTAGGGCATGGCTCTTTTGCCCTCTCAGTTACACACCTGACAAGTGTTTAATTTGCCAAAGGGAAACAGTTTGATTTGTAAGGGCAATCTTAATACAGAAGAAGCAAACTGGAAAAAATTAAATATTATTGAAAAAAAGTAATTATATGAATCTGAGAAGGAAAGAATTTGCAGACTTAATTCAACATGGCATGTGAGCATCTGTCATTAATGAAATAGTACATTCATATACATATGGTGCATGTACATCAGGCTTTTCAATTCACTCTGTATAAAATACTACACTAGAATGTAGACATCAGCAGAAAAAGATGGAGAAAAAAATAAAAAAATAAATAAATCAAAGGGCTCAAATTTTCCAAGAATACTAAAATAAATGGAATCAGAAACTTGAACCTATCATGCATAGAAAATTATGCATTTTAAAAAAATTAAATAGTCAGTAGCTTAAAAACAAAACAAATTGGAAATCTTTGGTTATTAAGTATTAAGTTATTAATATTAATTTAGAAGTTAGAAAATTGTATAGAAATATTTCAATTACAATATCCTGGCTACACACAAAATTTTGACAATTATCTAACATGACTGGAAGTTCTTCCTAACATAATGCTAGTACTCTTTATCTCAAATTTTCCTCTCATTTTAAGATGTTTTCACATAATAAAATTAATAGAGAAGGCATCTGTTAAATTTCTTCACACTACCTGAAATCTAGTAATTTTGCACATAAGTATGACTAAATTCAGACTACTGGTTTCTTCAAAAGACTGATAATCCATTTTGAAAGTAAATATCGAAACATAATTTTCTTCATCACTTGCTAAAATAATACACAATTCACTACAGTTTATTTTTGTTTTCTTCTTTTTTTTTTTTTTTGGTGATACCCGGTGAGACTCAGGGGTTACTCCTGGCTATGTGCTCAGAAATCGATCCTGAGTTAGGGAACCATATGGGACACCGAGGATTGAACCTAGGTCCATCCTAGGTCAGCCGTGTGCAAGGCAAGGCAAATGGCCTACCACTGTGTCATCACTCTGTCCCCTCTCTCCAGTTTTTTTTAAATAGTATTATTAAATAGTATTCTTAATTTCCTTACTAGATACTTGAATACATATACTAAGAATTTTCATGACAATACATTAATTCCTGTACTATTCTTCCCATTCTTTTGAATTTGGTACATTTATTTGAACTTAGCTCTGTTCTTTCATTGAATTATGAAATTAGTCTTCAAGTTTCATTTTTAATCTTTGAAGGCATTTGTATTTGCTTGCATGCCTTCCATAACCATTAAGTTAATGCTAAAAACATTAGAATGAGAATTAACTTGGACTAAATGCATAATTAGATTGCCTTCAAACCTTGTGAGTATAATAATGATTTTTAAAATGTTTTCTAAAACCTGAGAAATGATGATTAAATTAAGTAAGTTCAAAGAACATCTGACTTCAGTTTTCATTCTGTCATTGTGATATTTCAATTTTAATATAAATGCTAGGACTCTTTAATGCTCATAGTTTTTTACAGAAAAAAAATCCTCAGTGTTACATTTAGAAGTTCTAATGTTTATCACCATCTGATGCTGTCATGGAAGCAATTGCTACTTACACTCTTTTAAGAAGTGAGAATTGCAATTCCTCTAACTGATGACAATGTAATTATTCCTTCTACTGTCAAAATAGAGGTGATTTCCCTTCCTCACACACAGATTACACATGCAAATCCAGGCTTATCTAAAATCTTGTAAGTGTACTGAAAAATCTAAATCTAAATAAGCCAGACCACAAGAACAATGAGCCTTAGCGATGATAGAACCCAAAGTTATAGCCATTCACTCTAAACATATTTTTATCATCCCCTTCTTTAGTAGTTCATTCTGCAGCAGCCACACAGCTTTCAACACAATGTCATATCGTCTATAATATACAGCAACAACCATCACAAAAATAACTAGTGAGGGGAAGCCACAGTGAATCTGAATGCCTCGTTTGGAGGTTTAAAACACCTCATTAACTATTCATCAACACATACAAAAAATCAGTCTTACAGAAATACAGGAGCCTTTTGGCAACATCTATGCCACGCCATGAGCATATGCAGTGGGGGAATGATGGCCAGACTGCCTACCTGGTCTTTGAGCTGTTGTAGAGAAGTCTGAAGGTTCAAAATCTGACTGAAGAGAGGGCTTTGCAAAACTGACTTGAGAAGGTTCAGTTTGTCTTCATTTGATATATCTCCACGTTCTCGCAGTTTAGCTTGTAAGCGCTCTGCAGCCTGGAGGGCTCGACTCTTGTCTACATCAAAAAGTAGCATTAGTCAATAAGATTTAAAAGACATGCATCAGGGACGGAGCAAAGGCAGGGCAGGTAGAGCATTTATTTGCCTTGCATTAGACTGAGCCAGGTTCCATGCTCAGTAACCTGAATGGTCCCCCAAGCCCACCAGGAGGAGTGATTTCTGAGCTCAGTAACCTTTAGCACCACCGGGTGTGACCCAAAAGCAAAAAGACAAAAAAAGATATGCATCATGTAAACCCAGGTTTACAGAAATCTCAAATCAACTCCTTTAAAGGATAGAAAATGGACTATTGTAGGGGAAATGGTCTGTAAGCATCACTATACATTTTATTTAGTTCTGAGGTATCTAATAAAAAAATTAGACAATTTGAGAACAGATACTTGTCAGCATATGCTACAGGAAGTAAATTGTAAAGTATATAAACAAGAGCAGATGAAGAATATCTGAATCCCGTTATCAGTTAATTATTTCAGTTCTTCTATTATAATGACTGAAAAAGAAACACTGATCTGGAAATAGTGGTATTTTCCATTTTAAAAGAACTTGTTTGTATACAAAATATTTAAATCACTTATAAAAAGTAGATATAAATGATATAACTGTTAAGTCCTATAATAAAATACAAACTTGTAATAGAGTAAGAGATAATGCATACTACACATAAGAATTTACTTTAAATAGGTCATAGTAATGAATATTCCTTTAAAAACATGTTAGGGGCTGGAGATACAGTACAGGATTTAAAGCAATTGCCTTGCACATGCCTTACCAGGTTCAATCCTTTGGCACCACATTGTTCCCTACCCTGAACTGTCAAGAGTGATCCCTGAGTACAGAGCAAAGAATAAGCTCTGAGAAAAGGATGAGTGACATCCCAAAAAACAAACAGCAAAACCATTACTATTTTTAATACTCTATCTTTCCTCAAAGCTAAATAGTACATTTGCATATTTATCCAACTAATAAAATTCAAATATTTATTGAACACATTATGTGCTTCAGAATGTTAGATGTACTATATAAAAAGATCTATAAACTATAAAAAAGGTACGTGATTGCTTGTTGTTGATTTCTTTTGAGGAATTTCTCTGTGCAAACTAGCAGTTATTAAGGTTTTATGACTTCAGTATAAAATGAATGCTATAAGGAATAACACTCATGTGTTTCCATTACCATTATAGGACCAGAAACAAAAGTTCAAGTAATTATTTCCAGTATCGCGGAACAGCTTCCTTTTGCTTCCCTCTCTCACTCCATCCTTCAAACTACCCAGAGGACAATGGTTACAAAATAAGATTCAATGAAGAACTGACTGTACAGAATTGATATACCTGAAAAAAATTATATCAGCTAGTTCTCTAAAACAGAAACCACAGAAGATTAAGATCTGATTCTGGAAAATGTAGATATTTCAACCTAAACTGTGTCATACCAAAATTAAACTGGCTTAAATCCTTATGGAAAGCTTTGGGTCTATTACTGCTATCTTATCAACTTAAAAGTAAAATTCAGTAGTAATTTCCCTACTACAAATAAAGTAAGAGAAATAGGCAATAATCTTCTTTGAGCAGTATAAAATACTGTTAAGCTTTCAAGTGCTTTCCAAAAATAATCACTAACAACTTTCAGTTAATAAATAAGAATTGGGTATACAATAATCTTTATTATAATCATATCAATGGTCGACTATACCATATGCTTTTAACTTATACTCATAAATCATCAGACTATTTTAAAATAACATTTTAGACGAAACTTTTCATCTATAGAAAGCCATTATCCTAGAACAGTGCTAAGGCATTAAAACTTTTTAAAGGTAACTGCATTTAAGCAAAACTTTTTTTAAAAATATGTTAATCTTAGGGCAACATGTAACAGTACTTAGTGCTCAGGGCTTACCTATTTTTGCTCAGGTGCCACTAATGAAGAGGTGCAGGGCAAGTGCCTTGATCACTTATTATTTATCAGCCCTATAAAGGTTACTACAGAAAGAATCATTCTTTTTGTGTGTGTGTGTGGTATTTTTGGGCCACACCCAGTGATGTTCAGGGGTTACTCCTGGCTCTGCGTTCAGAAATCCCTCCTGGCTTGAGAGACCATATGAGATTCCGGGGATCGAACTGAGGTCCATCCTGGGTCATCTGTGTACAAAGCAAACGCCCTACCACTGTTGTTATTGCTCTGGTGCCCAGAAATAATCATTCTACATAGAAATTACAACTATATATCAAAGATATCAACGGAAGCAAAATAAGTTTCATATTTTTAATGCTTATTGATTTTTCAAGGGGACTTGCAAGCAATACTCTGGAATCCTAAAGACCACTCCTTGTAACACTGAGCCAACAAATCTGCATGGTTCAATGTTAGGATCCAAAAGTATGGTGATACTTGGGCACTGCTAATGGAAACCACCACTACAACCCTGGCAGTGCTTGGGGATCAGCAATGCTACACAAGCAGTGTTCAGGGATACACTCGGTGGTGCTGAGGGATAAAATAAGTGCCATGGATCGATTCAAGGCTTCACATGCACATAAAATATGTACAATCTCCCTGATCATTTCATCTCTCATACAAGTAACCAAGAAAGATGGATCTTACCTATAGTTTCGAACATTTTTCTTAAAGTTCAGTGTTCTTCGCCAGAATGATCATAAACAGTAACTATACGGAACTCTGGAGGAAAAAAAACAGAATGTAATTATTATATCTCATCAGAACATTAGCTCTTCTTATGTTTTAACTCCTTTAAGCATTAAAATCATTTTTTAATAATCTAATAGAAAATAGTTTTTGATAGTCCAAAAACAATCATTTTAAAATATATTGTAATTTATCATATCTGCCGATAATGTGTATATAAGATAAAAGTTAGTGTATTTTAAATAAGATGAGAGAAAATAATCTATGTGCTTACTACAGATCACCCTAACTTGAATTTAAAGACTAAAGACTTAAAGATTCTCACTTGTAGAGTATGGAGCTTCCTTAATTCTACATGACAAATCTGAAAGCAAAGCAAAATTTCAAAGTATAATATGTAGCGACCAGAGCTACGACATGGTGCTTTCCTAGCCAGCAAACAGACTCAGGTTCCATTCCAGGCACCCCTATGTTCTTCTGAATATAACCAGGAGTGATCCCTGAGTGCAGAGCTGAGAGTATGCCTTGCCTTGCAACCCAAGTATGGAGAAATTAAAAAAAAAAGGTAAGTATATGACCCTGTCTTTTTAATGCTCAGTTGTATCAGGTTATTCAAAATATGTAACATAATTAAATGTCAATCATTAAAATATATCCCATTTAATCACAGGCTTTCAATAATGAAATGAACATAATATGAATTTTTCATACTATGATTTTTCAAAGAATTTCAAAATGACTTCCTAACTATAACAGTATCTACTTTTCCATTCATAAATTCTCTCAACTTCTTCCACAGACAATATCTTTCTCTGAAAGTAATCTAGATCCTTTTAAAGTGCTGAATAGCTCAGAAATAGCTCAGAGGTAGAGCAGCTGCTGTGCAGGCACTTGGCCACCAGTTCAATTCCCAGCATCATGCCAAATGCTAAGTGCAACTCTGCTCTCTGGCATTTGTAATCTTTGATGCCACAACCAACTATATAATCTCAGACACACTATAATAAGGCACGTGAAAGCACAGTGACTCAAAAAACATGTGTACCCCAGAGAAAACAACTCAATGTACATGTGTACTACAATCAAGTGTGTAAGTGTCATCACCACAACACAGGAAGGAAGAAAAACACCAATGCAAGTATCCATATCAAACTTAATCTTTGCTGTCCAAAAATTTGCTCTAGTTTTTTCCATAGTGACCTGAGGCTTCCAAAACATATTTGGCTGACCACCCTATTTTCCGTTCTATTTTGTGGCCACAACAAGCAGGGTTCAGATCTTACAACTAATTCTGTGCTCAGGGATTACCTTTGTTGGTGCTCAGGGTGCCATACATGGAGCCAGGTCAGCTGTGTGCAAAGTAAGCACACTAACCACTGTAGTGTAATCTCTCTAACCCATAGCACCCAAGTTTGGGGGCAGAGGGAAAATTACTCAGCAAACTGCCCCCACCTACCCTAATCCAAAATATTCTATTTTTAATTTTTTACTTTCGTAAAGCACCTGGACTTACAAAGATATTCATAGTTGAGTTTTAGACATGTTGCACCAATCCCACCACTGTCAACTTTCCTACAACAATGTTCCCAAATTCCCTCCTATAGCACCATCCTTCCTTCTTCCTGCCATCTGTAAAGACGCTGTTTTAAGTTCTGTTGTTAAAACTTTAATCTCATGATTTCAGTATTGTTGACTCTGTGGTTTGGATATTTAGCTTTGTTATTCCTTACCATCAATGATGTACCTGTGTCCCTTTGACACTGCACCCATCTGTCTCTCTCCTTATCATTTTCCTTCTCCCCTCCACTCTATTTCTTTTCTCCTTCTCCCTCTACTAAGGGGCCAAAGGTGATCTAAGTATCGCCTTTTTAAGTACTGCATTTCTTCTTTAAAAAAGGGGGGGGGCAGAGCTATGGCACAGTGGTAGATCGTTTGCCTTGCACAAGGCTGACACAGGAAAGACCTCAGTTCGATCCCCTGGTGTCCCATGGTCCCCAAAGTCAGGAGCAATTTCTGAGCATAACTGCCAGAAGTAACACCTGAGCATCACCAGGTGTGGCTCAAAATAAAAAAAAAAAGTAAAAAGTAAAAAATATTGAAATAGGGGCTTGAGCAATAACACAGCAGTCATGCATCTGCCTTGCATGCAGCCAATTGGGGGCCAACCCAGGTTTAATTAATCCCCACTATCTGATAGGGTCCCCCAAGTCTGCCAGGAGCAATTTCTGAGTGCAGAGCCAGGAGTAACCTCTGATTACTGCCTGATGTGGCCAAAAAAATCAAAATTAAATTAAAGTAAATTAATTTAAAATAATAAAGCATCCCTAATCACACTAGAGACTACTATTGTCCCCCACCCTTCTCATTTAGCACCTGGGAAGCAATGTAGTAAGGACTGACAAAGTCACTAATTTTTGCCTTTCAGAACATCCTGAGTTATTAGAGAGTTAATCAGTCACTCCTTCAAGGAAAAAAGTGATTTCTGATGAGAAGACTTTTCTAAGAAGGCATAGGTTGCCTCTCTAACAGAAAATGCTTTGGAGAAAAAGATAGAATGTTTATGAGCAGATGCATAGATCACCAAGCCTTCAAATTAGCAATGGATAATTATGCAATAGTATTTATTAGCCTTAATTTAAAACACATTTTCAAAAAACACAAATTCCAGGGGCCAGAGCAACTGAAGGTAAGGTACTTGCCTGGCACATGGCTGAACCAGGATTAATCACCAGTATCCCATATGGCCCTATGAGCTGCGCCAAGAAGATATCTATGCACAAAGCCAGAAGTAAGCCTTAAGCACCACCAGGTGTGGCATAAATATGCACATGTGTGCTTGCGCGCGCGCACACACACACAAACACACACACATTCCATATTAAATAATCAAGTAACTTAGGTACTGAGCACTTGTTTCTGTCAAGAAGAGAAGTCACAAATTCAAAATGGGAATTAAACCTAAATAACAGCATAGCCATGAAGAAGTGGTCTATCACACGAATTATGGGTTCTTAAAAAATCAAACTTAATGATTAGGTATACTGTGATTAATAAAATAAATAAATATATCAATTTCCAGCTCACAATTTAATTCCTAGCAGTCAAACATATGTTCAGACATATTACTGAGTCCATATAAGTGAATATTTCAATGCCAAACATCACATGGTTTCATGGGAAAAAATATAAGTGCTTTAAAATAAACTGATAATTTAAATTTTATATTGGCAAGATGCTACTATTCTTCATAAGATAGTATACAATTAGGACACACATTAGAAAATTATCTAATGAGAAGTAAATAAGATAACTCAATTTTAGAAAGCCCAGACCTATGAAAATATATAAAATTAAACTGCTAAAAGGAACTATAAGAACAGAGCGTGGACAAAGGAAATCCAATTATATGAATTAAATTTCAACTAGACTATCTATTTACTCTATGTCTTTACAAAGTCACTATTTTTTCTGAACTTGAAATTTCAAATTATAAATAAATGATATTTATATTTTTAAAGATAAAAATATACACAAATATATACAGAAAAATTCAGTTCTATTATCTTGCCCTTATAAAATATCAACTCAGATTGACCATTTTCAGGACAGGGAGACAAAAGTAGCCTGTGGGTTCAGAGGCACACAGATTTGTAAAGAGTCTACAAATGGGAAATGGCTAACATATTTATTTGCTACAACTTCCACTACCTATTAGTCTATTTCTCCATTTTCCAGATTAGACAAAAAGAAAAAAAAGGCTACTCACAAAGCTAGTAAGACAGAGAAATAAGATTTGTGTTCAATTTTGAATTAATTTAACCCAGAGTACCACATTTTCCACATTGTCTAGCAAAAATTACATAATGGAGGAAGGAGGGAAGGAAGAAAGGAGGGGAAAAGAATGGAAAGAAGGAAGGAAGGAAGGA
>PVKC010037332.1:0-13010 GCA_004027635.1 Crocidura indochinensis
GGGGATCGAACCGCGGTCCGTCCTAGGTTAGCGCAGGCACCTTACCTCCAGCACCACCGTCCGGCCCCCTCACTTTTAATTGTATCATTCAAACACACATATGTTAAGTGCCCAGATGTTATTGGTGCTAGGGATGCAGCAGTAACAAGGAGGATAGAGCTTTCCCCTGCAAAGCACTGCAATTTAGTATGTGGAGGGACAAGTGAAATGGTACTTTTAGGTTCAGTGATGGGCCAATGCAGATACTCCCTGTAGTGGAACACAGTGGAGAGGTCTCAAGCCAAGACTTTTGAGAAGTTACAGGTGAAAGAGAAGAGGCCTCCAAGAGGAAGAATACTTGCCTGGGGAGGTGGAAGGGGAAGACTACTGCTGACAGAGGAGCATAGATGGCCTGAAGGCAAGGCAAAGACCTTGGAGGCAGCAGAATAAAAGACCCCATGGAAATCCAACAGCACTGAGGCTTTGGGACAAGTAGAGCTACTACCCACACAACAGAAGCAGAAAGAGCAGAATCCCACTGCCCTGCTGGCAGCAGGGAGCGAGCACATGATCAGGCTTGACCAGTATATGTATCTGCCCAGGACTTTGACCTTTGTGGGAGATCGACAAAGTGGCAGGGCCTGCTCTGGGAGGCAGGTGAGAGTCCAGGAGTCCTGGGTGGCTGATTGCCCCAAGGGACTGTGACTAGGCTTTTCCTGGGCCATGTCTTGGTTTATTATTACTTTGATTATTACTTATTACTTTGGTTTCTCTTTATGTTTGTAATGCCATATACCCACTAACTATATACCTACTAACTCTATGCCCACTAACTTCTTTCAGTTTAGGTTAGAGGTCTATAGCTCCCTAATGTTTATAGAGCTAAGAGAGGGTCAGGCTGGTAACTGTCACACTTGAGAGGAATGAAGACAGGAACCTATGGGAATGGGGGTAAGGGTTTCCTGTGGGCTTCTAAGAAAAAAAATCTGAGACCAGAGAGATAGTATAGCAGGTAAGACTCTTCCCTTACCTGCAGCTAACCTCACTTCAATCCCTCACACCACATACCTGGAGTACTGCCAGGTGTAATTCCTGAGCACTGAACAAGAAGTATCCCCCAAATACTGCCAGGTGTGGCCCAGACCTTTTGTCACAAACAAACAGCAAACCTAAATGCTTAATCTGGCAACCAATACTCGAGGGGACAAAAGGTAACCAGCACAGAAGTCAGAGACTAGAACTCTATACTTCCTGGTGACAAACCACACTTTCTTCCAACTCATTTTTTGAAAAAGACTTTTTTTTTGAGGGGAGGGGTTCACATCCAGCAGCGCACAGGTGTTACTCCTGGCTCTACACTCAGAAATTGCTCCTGGTAGGCATGGGAGACCATCTGGGATGCCGGGATTCGAATCATGTTTCATCCTGGATTGGCTGCTTGCAAGGCAAAGGCCCTACCACTGTGCCATCTCTCCAGTCCCAGAAAAATACACTTTTATTGAAGTTTTAGGTAACATGACTATAATATGTTAACATTCATGATTGTTTTTCAAACTTTTGTTTGTTTTTGGTTTAGGCATGCCAGCAGTGCAGCCCAGGAACCAAAGGGGACAAAATGTCTGAAGTCATCCAGTCATTTGTCTAAGGGAAGTCCAGTCCATGAAGTACTCAAGCCATTTCCAGGTGTTCCGACTCTCCAGCTTGAATAGCTTTTAGCTGCACTAATGTACTGTCTCTCACATATCATGTCATGTCAAGGACCCTGGGAAATGTTTGTGGATTGAAATGGAAAGGCATTTACTACAGCAAAAGAAAGAATTTTAGGAAGTACCTTAGTTAGTTTCAGCTAATTATAGCTGTAACAATCCCCAAATCTCAATTTACAGTTGATTATGGCTTTGCTACATACCAAGAGGGTTGGCTGAGAGTAATAGGGCTCTAAGGGAGAGGAAAGTAATAAGGTGGGTGAGGGCTCAAGTGATAGTACTGGGTAGGTCATTTGCCTTGCATGCAGTCAAATTGGGTTTCATCCCCAGATCCCATATGGTTCCCCTTAAACCACCAGGACTAATTTCTGAGTGCAGAATCAGGAGTAATGCCTAAGATCACTAAGTGTGGCCCAAAAAGAGAAGAGAGAGAGTATGTGAGTGAGTAAGAGAGTGAAATAAGAGAGTAAGCTCACAAGAGAAAGAAAGAGAGAGAGAGAGAGAGAGAGAGAGAGAGAGAGAGAGAGAGAGAACATTGAGAGGGCTGGCCTAATGACAACTGATATTTTGCATCTATCCCAACTCCATACTCAAGTGAAGTCACATTGGTTGCTTGAAACGGGCCATAGTGAGAATATATATATATATATATATATATATATATATATATATATATATATATATATATGTGATGAAAATTGGCAAATGTCTTTTCTCCTTGGAGAGCTATTGTTAATTCATACCAGCACAGCATGAGTAAATGACAATGATGCTCTCCCTAAAAATGTTTGTCTCAGGGGCCCGGGAGATAGCATGGAGGTAAGGCGTTTGCCTTTCATGCAAAAGGTGATCAGTTCGAATCCCGGTGCCCCATATGGTCCCCTGTGCCTGCCAGGAGCAATTTCTGAGCATGGAGCCAGGAGTAACCCCTGAGCACTGCTGGGTGTGACCCAAAAACCACAAAAAAAGAAAAAAAAATGTTTGTCTCAGAAATGGTACAGGCCAGAGAAGAGACAAGGTCAGTGCACTCACAGTTCACTGGCTAAAACAATTCTCATGACTAACCTACAACCACTAGAATATGCTTTACCCACAGGAAGGGACAATGAATATTTGTGAATATTAATCTAATCAGTCTTCACTAAGGATTCAAGGATGAATAATGAGGAAAACTCGAGGAGTTTGTCCATGATCTTAGTAAAAAGATTTACTGAAAACTGGAATGGGGGGGCTGGCAAGATAGCACAGTGGTAGGGCATTTGCTTTGCATGCGGCTGACCCGAGACAGATCTGGTTCGATTCTTGGCATTCCATATGGTCCCATGAGCTTGCCAGGAGCGATTTCTGAGCACAGAGCCAGGAGTAACCCCTGAGCATTGCTGAGTGTGGTCCCCCCAAAAAATAAATAAACTGCTAAAAAGAAAAATAAAACTGGAGTGGGATTAGATTGAGGGGAATGAAGCACGAATTAAGTCTTTTAAATTTCTTTTTTTTAGTGGGCCGGAGCAGTGGCACAATCGGTAAGGGGCCTTGCGTGTGTTAGCCTAGGACGGACATTTGTCCGTTCAATCCCTCAGAGTCCCATATGGGCCTTCAAGCCAGGAGTGACTTTTGTTTTATAACATTATAAAGATTAAAATGTACATAGTTATAAATCAGCATTTGTACATAGCTTGTTATGTTCGTTACTTAAAGTCTAGTTCTATGAGTTGGATATGTAGCTGTGAAGTCCTGGGTTTGAACCTCAGTATGGATAAGGAAACTTGATCCCCTTCCATTTTGGTAATAATTAATTTTGTCTTAAAGTCTAAAAGTCTTAAAGTCCCTTAAGGCTAGGCGTATGACTCAAATGGCTGATGTGCAAACTGTGGGAATCCAGGTCTGATCCCCAGCCCCACATGATCTCAGAGACTGCCTAAAGCAACTCCCATACTGGAGTAATTTCCAACACCCCCAGATGTGTCCTCCAAATAAAAATAAAAATAAAATGAGCTGATTCGTTTTGTTCCCTTGTATCCCGCTTTAGGGTGGAGTGATTTTGCTTCACTTTAACAAGCCAAGTGAAGTCACTCCCTTTGACTTATTTTACCTTTGTGCTTACTGAAGGTCCTGAACTTCAGCTGGGGGAACAAACTCACACACAAACTCAGTAACTCTATTCTAGTTGTCTGACTGACATCTGGGAATGCTAATATGAACAAAAGAGGTCAGCCAGTCTGCACTTAGATCTGCGCAGGTCTGCTCTGGTCTGCTCTATGTGAAATGAAGTGCTCAGTCAAAGCAGGTTTGATTGAAAAGAAGTGCATTAGATTTCAGTTTTCTGTCCCCAATGGCTAACCATTTCATTTGCATTCCTCTAGGAGCTAGGTGTGTCTAGGCATGCCCAAACCTTGTAGAGTGCCCCAGTTGGCAGGAGCCAGACATTCTCACTGTTTTAGTGACCAAGACTCAACTCAAGCAACACTAATAAATTTCCTATTTGTGTTGCTGTTATTGCTGCTAATGGTTTTTGGGCCACTGAGCTGGCTGTACTCAGGGCTTATTCCTGGTTCTGTACTCAGGAATCACTCACTGGCCTCTAGGGATCATGTAGGGTGCTATGGATCAAACATGCAATCAAGAACCTTTGCCCTCTTTTTTTGGGGGGTGGGTCACACCCGGCAGTGCTCAGGGATTACTCCTGGCTATGTGCTCAGAAATCGCTCCTGGCAGGCTCAAGGGACCATATAGGATGCCGTGATTTGAACCGCCGACCTTCTGCATGCAAGGCAAACACCTTATCCCCATGCTATCTCTCCGGCCTCTGCCCAGTTTCTTTCTTTTTTTTTTTTTTTTTTTTTTTTTTTTTTTTTGTTTTTTGGGTCACACCCGGCAGTGCTCAGGGGTTACTCCTGACTCCATGCTCAGAAATTGCTCCTGGCAGGCACGGGGGACCATATGGGGCACCGGGATTCGAACTGATCACCTTTTGCATGAAAGGCAAACGCCTTACCTTCATGCTATCTCCCGGGCCCCCTCTGCCCAGTTTCTTATTTCTTGTCAACAGGGTTTCCTCTTTCTTTTCTTCTACTGCTGAATAGTATCGTATTGTGTATACTTCACCTCTATTCACTGCCTGTCATTGAGTGCTTTGGTAGTTTCCAGCTCTCGTCTGCCATGAATACGCACATGATGAATACAGGTTGTGCAACTCTCTCTGGGTATTCAGAGCTTTTGTATTCTTTGATTGGATACCCAGAAGTGGGATAACTAGGTCTTATGAATTTTATTTCTAATTCTGTTGGAATATTTTCTGTTTTCTGCAGCATTTCCTATTTCAGAGGGTGAAGCATTTAATGGATTTAGCACTTGGCAGAGAATAAGAGTGTGGTCAGGGCACTGATTTCTCAACACCAGACTTTGAGATACCTCATGCACTCCAAAAGAACTGGCATCAGGGCTGGGTGTCAACCCTATTTCTGGATCAGCTGAGCTGTGGAAGATACTAAGAAAGGTTGTGGGATTGGAACTCCACTCTGCAGACATGCCAGACTCCCCATATCTCTCCCCATATCAAAGTTGCCAGAGGTTCCAACACCTGCATTTCTAGAGATCTAAAGTCAGCCATGTGAGCGGCCTGATGCTAAGGCTGCATCTTCTCAAGTTGACAGTGTTATAGAAAAAGGTTCCCCCTCCTTCCCCTACCTCACCCTCTATACCTGATTAGATTTTTTGTTTTGTTTGTTTTGCTTTATTTTGTTTTGTTGTCACATTCAGTGATGCTCAGGGGTTACTCAGATATACACTCAGAAATTAGTCCTGACAGGTTTGGGGAGCTATGAGTTACCAGGGGTCAAACCTGGTTGGCTGTGTGCAAGGCAAATGCCCTCTCTCTCTACTATTGCTTCAACCCCTTGTTTATTTTTTTGGGGGGAGGGGCATACCCAACTATGTTCAGGGATTACTCCTGGAAGTCATTTGAGAACAAATGTAGTGTTGTGGATGGAATCCAGATATGCTGCATGCAAGTACCTTACCCCTATACTATTTCTCTGGTCCCAAAAGAGTCTCTTACAAAGATTCTTTTTTCATTGCTATTTTTTGGGTCACACCCAGTGACACTCAGGGGTTACTCCTGGCTATGCACTCAGAAATTGTTCCTGGCTTGGTAGACCATATGGGATGCCAGGGGATCAAACCGTGGTCTGTTTTAGGCTAGCGCGGGCAAGATGCCTTACCACGTGTGCCACCGTTCTGACCCCTCTTGCGAAGATTCTATTTTTGTTTGTTTGTTTGTTTTGGGCCACACCCAGTAATTCTCAGGAGTTGCTCTTTGCTCTTCACTCAGGAATTACTTCTGGCAGACTCAGAGAACCCTATTGGATGCTGGGGATCAAATCCAGGTTGACTGTGTGCAAGCAAACATTCTACCCTCTGTACTACTTGTGAAGATTCTGGTTTTTTGTTTGTTTGTTTGTTTTTTGGGGCCACACCCATTTGATGCTCAGGGGTTACTCCTGGCTAAGTGCTCAGAAATTGCCCCGGGCTTGGGGGGACCATATGGGACGCCGGGGGATCAAATTGTGGTCCTTCCTTGGCTAGCGCTTGCAAGGCAGACACCTTCCCTCTAGCGCCACCTCACCAGCCCCTACTTGTGAAGATTCTAAAAGTTGGTGGAAGAAAAGGAAGGGGAGAAAAGTGAAGGGATGAGATGAGGAGGGAAAGGAAAAGAGGGAAAGAAGGGGAAGGAAAGGAAGAAAGAGGAAGAGGGAGGGAAGAAGGGTTGAGTGGAGGCAAGAGGGGAGGTGCAGGGAAAGCAAAGGCTGAGATTTTTCCTTCACCCCCAAACCAGCCCCTTTTGTCCAAAGGGGGCTGAGACTCCAGCAACATGACGGATCTATTCCCTTTCTGGGAGCTGGGAGTTTCAGCAGCATGGGGCTCGGCAGGCCCCTGCCATGCCGAAGAGGGCCTGCTTAACCAGGCCTAGGGGAGGTGCAGGACGGGGGCAACCCCAGCACCCTGTTGCTGCCTTGTTCTAGATTAGCTACTTATTTTACTAAGGCAGTCTCTAGCAAGAACTTAAGAGTTTACATGTTGAAAACCGCACAGGGGCGGCACAGTACATATTAATAATGTATCCCATTTTTGATGGTATATATTGCGTATGTAGAAAGGCCATCTGATTCTCTGCCCTTTCGCACACCCCTGTAATGCCCATTTTCACTTTTAAGTCTATTACCCCAACTTTCAGTACCTTCCATTTACCCTTTTCAACTTCTATACTGCACATTCTTCATCACACACATCAGCGTGGTGCACTGGATTTAACAATCCCCAATGTTTCAAAAGACATAAGATGTACACGTATAGCTTTGAATATTTTACATCTTTTTTCGTTGACAGCTACCTCTTTCTAAATATTCTCTTAAATAGTGAAGATTTTCCCCACTTTTTATCTATTCTTCTCTTTGTGAACTTTTCAGCAAGATTTGTTCGGTGAAAGAATCCCTCAGTCTAATTCTTATGTTTAACCATGTCATGGGGAGTTTTTTTTTTACATGTTTTTGCATCCCCCATATGGGCCTATAAATCCATGTGGCATTGTTCCTTGTTTGCATAGGCATATCAAAATGGGAAATACCTACACACAAATAAATTCTTATCTAATAGAATTTGGAACAGCCAAATATTGTAGTGCAATGGGACCTTACACCCTGAACATTGGCATAATAACCTGGCACAGGCCTTAGTAAAATGGGCATTCTTCATTCACCCCTGAACCAGGGAAGCTATCTAGGAAACATCCAAGGTTCTTTACAACAACACCTGGAAGTAATCTTCTACCAGGGAAGACCCTACTGCTGCTCCGACATCGATCTACTCACAAGACACTTCCCTTAACGCTGAGAGGACTTAAGAACATCAACGGCCTGCATACTGGACAGGGCATTCTGCATTGCCCTTTAATTGAAAGGTGAAACGAAAGAACGCTCTGCACCATCCTAACTGCAATATAGGATATGCAGATTCCAGGATCTTTAACTCAGAAACATGATACCAGCAACAGAGACAGCGTGGAAAATAAAAGTGAGTTGGCACTACAGACAACGACTTGGATTGGGCAACCTAGTTTGCCTGGAGCCTAGAGCTGGTCTTATGCCAGGAAACATCAGGGGTTTGGTCCCCTTGTATTTAGGCCGAGGATTTTCCTTTCCATGCCCCCATATTTTGGTGGGCCGATGCAAACAAGTATTGCCATTCTAACTCCATTTTTACTGTGCTCCTTTGACTCTTATCCTTAAAAAGAAACACCCACTTTTGAGGCTAACTTAAATTAATATGGACATACATGGAAATGTAAAGAAGTACTATGCCTTCAATATTTAAGGAAATACATAAAGTTTCATGGCTATAGAATGCTTGATATGCTGCTAGGAAATATGTATCACAATCTGGGGACTTGAGGGACAAAGTAATTATACATGGGCTCTGTTTTATTTTTCTTAATATTCTTTGACTGAAAATTCAATGTTAAGATATCAGCAAGGGGACTTATGTGAATTCTGTTTATGGGTGATTGTCCTTCCACTGTAACTTTGCCTTGTCCTCTTTCTTTGCATCTTTGTTCTCAAAATTAAAAAAAAATAAAAAGGAAAAAAAGAAAACCATATAACAAGAACAGAAAAAAGTCTTAATTTTCCCATGATGGCATATTGGTCTATTGTCATGTTTTGAAATATCACACTTGACACAGCCCTTAACTGTATTTGTAGAAATTTATAATACATTCTGTAAATCTCTTATGTTTGCTTCCATTAAACAAACAAACAAAAAAAACAAAACAAAACAAAAAAAAAAAAGGAGGCTGAGAATGAAGGATCTGCTAAGGCCACTGGACCAGCATCTGTGGCTTGAGTCTCTGTGCTCTGAGAGAGGCTAGCTCAGGGTATGGCCCTGGAAGAGCTTCCAGAGAGCTGTGGCAAGTCCCAGAGCAGAAGATCTGTCCATTTTTGAGGTCAGCTTTCATAGCCCACCCTACTTCTCGTCCCAGGACCTTCAACACCTCCTGGGGTTCCCTGAGGGCCAAGTGTCACAGGCAGCAGAATGTCTCTGGCCACTATGGTTGAGGCAAGAGGTGGCACTGGGGACTGGTGAATGAGAAGAGGCCTTGGGGGCCATACAGTGCATGAAGCTTTGTCCCCTGAGGGATAAGAGCAACCAGGCACCAGACATCTGGCCTGTGCTTGGAGCTGCCTTGTGTGACTGTGACTGCAGAAATTCAGTTCTGGATACTCCTCTGACTTAACAGTAGTATCTGGGACACATTCAGGTGCTGAGATAGAAAGGCAATTTAGGCTACTGAGATTTCTTCAGCTCGGTCTTTATTGGTGTGTGTGTGTGTGTGTGTGTGTGTGTGTGTGTGTGTGTGTGTGTGTGTGTGTGTGTGTGTTTAAGAGAAAGAGAGATTCCTAGTGGTGCTCAGGCTATCATGCAATTATCCCTCTGGAGTTTTTGTGGACTTTTAGCTTTCTCCTCACCCACAGCGGTTTTTTACATAACAAAATCTAGCCCCTCATGATGATCCTGCTCTTAGGGGGCAGCGGGCTGGTGAGTGGCCAGGTTCTTTTTACCATGGGGTCTGAGTTTCACATATCTAGACAGACCCATCCTCTTCTTTCTGTAAGTGCTTACCCCTTCTTTAATGCTTCTCTCAAGCTAAACAACCCCATCAGACTGGGTACCCACTTTCCAATCTCTGTAATCTACTTCCTGTTCCATCACCACCAAACCACAACTGAGATGTGGTTTCTAAAGCACAACTAAGCCCAATTCACCTGAACAATGCTTTCAGCTACTGTCTGAGGTCACTGTGGCCAAATGATAGTTTCAAGAAAAGTCACCAGTTTTCAAGAAAAGGTAATGCTTACAATAACTAGTATGCACCTCATTGTGAGAAGTGAAACATTAGATAAGGCTCAAGTGGTAACCCTACGGAAGGAGTCAGGGAGTCTCCTGGACAGTGAGAGACAGAATGAAGGGTGCTGGCCTAGAAAGCTTGGAGACAGCCTTGACCAAGCACCTTCTCTGCCCAGAACCCAGAACTTGGGACCACAAACACAGTTGCAAAGAGGAAGAGATGGGCAAGTAGAAGGTAAAGAACAAGGCCTGTGTATTTACTCATATATCTACCTGCTGTACACTTGTGAGTTCTTTGCTATGTTAAATCCATGTTTAAAAACCATCACTTCCGGGGCTGGAAAGGGTGTTTGCCTTACATGCAGAAGAATGGTGGTTCGAATCCCGGCATCCCATATGGTCCTTGAGCCTGCTAGGAATGATTTCTGAGCGTAGAGCAGTGGTTCTCAAATAGTGGGGCACACCCGGGGGGGGGGGGGCATGAGGCTCCGTAAAGTGGGGCGCATTTGACCTCTGCAAACAGTCATAACAAGCTAGGCCTCGTGTTTATGTCTCTGTTTGTCTCTGGAGTTGAGAGTTGCTGTGTCCTGCTTCAAACCCCACTTTAAAGCTATGCATTGCAAAACGTGCTCATTGTAGCCATTAATCCAGACATCACCTCTGATTAAAAAATCAGCTCAAATTATTTTATATATTTTTATTTTGCAGGTTAAAGTTTTTTTTTAAATAAATACACTATTTACAGTCTTGCAGGGGGTATGAAAAAAATTTTTTCTTCCTAGGGGGGCATGACAGAAAATAATTGAGAAGCACTGGCATAGAGCCAGGAGTAACCTCTGAGTGCTGCCGGGTGTGACCCAAAACCCAAAACCAAGAAAACAAAACAAAACAAAAAACAAAAAACCAACCGAACAACAACAACAACAACAAAAAAAAACCATCGCTACCCTCCTTCATGAAGATCACAGGCTTACAAACATAAGGGAAATAGCTTGAAAGTACTAAAGGAACATGGACAGGGGCAAGTAACAACATGGAGTCAAGTCTTTGTGGGATTACTATCTGCAGAATGTGACCTGGAATGAAGTCCTTAAAAGGAGCAGGAAGGAGGCAGCAGAGAAGTCAGGGAGGAGGGCAGAGCGACCTATTGAAGTGAGATAAGGTAGGCAAGCAGAAGCCTAGTGTGGGGAAGTACAGACAGCATGGTATGATGAAAACACAGATTTAGGGCCCGGAGAGATAGCACAGGGGCGTTTGCATTGCAAAGGTGGTTGGTTCGAATCCCGGTGTCCCATATGGTCCCCCGTGCCTGCCAGGAGCTATTTCTGAGCAGACAGCCAGGAGTAACCCCTGAGCATCGCCGGGTGTGGCTCAAAAATTAAAAAAAAAAAAGAAAAGAAAGAAAAGAAAACACAGATTTAATGAGTTCATTGATTCAGTTCAGATTTTGGACCTCTTGGTGGTCTTGGTGGGTGTCATTCTTGGTTAACACCAGTGGCAGCACCCATTGAGTGCTATGCAGGGAGGAGACCCTGCCTAATCACCACTGGAAGTGGCCCCAAAATGGAAAAAAGAAAATGTGCAAGCTTGAAATGACGTAGCCAGTAGTGTGGCTTCTGGGAAATACATATTTGAAGTCCACATGTAAAGTGTTCAGTCCCTGTGAGAAACCTATGTATGTGCCAGAGCACCATGATTACAAGAAGTGTAACTTACTTCGTTGTGTGAATCTTTACCACCTGTCATCACAAGAAAATTGACAGGGGGAAGGGAAGAGAAGGACAAAGAAATGTTTTAACTAAAACAAACAGAAAGTCCAGGTGGGCTGGCAAGTATGGGTGCAAGGGTCTATATTCATTCGTTTTGTTTTGTTGCTCTGACATCCTCATCATCCATCCTTTTATGGGAGTGAGCAATAGCTGGTTCTGCTCAAGGCTTACTTCTGTCTCTGTACCTAAAGATCACTTCTGGCAGTGCCTGGGAGACGATATGTGATGCCTGGGATAGAACCTGGGTCAACTACATGCAAGGCAAATACCTTACCCACTGTGTTATATCACCTGATCCTCTTAGTTATTTGAAAAAAAAATGGAATGAGAAGAGTTTGGGGACCACACCTAGCAGAATTCAGGGGCTTTTCCTGGCTCTGTACTTAGGAATAATTCTTGGTGGTACTCAGGGATGTGAACCTTAAAACAATATGATGTTTGAATAACCCATTTTTTTTTTTTTTGGTTTTTGGGTCACACACGGCAGTGCTCAGGGGTTACTCCTGGCTCCATGCTCAGAAATTGCTCCTGGCAGGCATGGGGGACCATATGGGGCACCGGGATTCGAACCGATGACCTTTTGCATGAAAGGCAAATGCCTTACCTCCATGCTATCTCCCGGCCCCGAATAACCCATTTTTATTTAACTTTATTTATTTATTGGTTCGTTGGTTGGTTGTTGAGCCACACCCAACAGTGCTCAGAGGCTACTCCTGGCTCTCTGGCTCTGCATTCAAAAATCACCACTGGCAGGCTGGGGGACCATATGGAATGCTGGAAATCTAACCGGGTCCCTCCCTGGTTCGCTGCTTGCAAGGCAAATGTCCTACTATTGTGCTATCTCTCTGGCCCCAAGGAATAACCAGTTTTCATTCTATTCAGGATAATTCTTCATGCTGGTGCTTGTTACTCATTGGATTAAAGCACCTTTGAATTGAAGCTCCTTTTGGACTGGCCCCTTACCCTACCTATCTTTTATTTCCAAATACATATGTCTCTGGGAGAAATGGCTGGCAGTTCTTATTTTCCACAATTGGGCTATTCTGCCTGCTGGCCTTAGTTCTAGGAGCAGAAAGCTTGTGGTGGAATTTTCCTGGACCTGGACCATCACCTTCAATTTTATGTGGATTATTTCCTGTGTCAGCATTTGTATCCAGACCCGAATCTCCCCCAATCCCTTGGGATTGGGCCATGAAGCTTCAGTTTCAATATGGGATGTGGGATTTGTGCCTGGGTCAGCTGCATGCAAGACAAGTGCCCTACAAGCTGTACTCTTACTGGTCCCTCATCATCCTTGTGGTCCAGGAGTGCAGCTGTAGTTTCTGCTATAACATCTGCATTTTAGGCAGAAGAGAATTGGGGAGACATGAAGACACACACCTTTCTTTTCTACGCCTATGTCACTTATG
This sequence comes from Crocidura indochinensis, assembly GCA_004027635.1. Classification (NCBI taxonomy): domain Eukaryota; kingdom Metazoa; phylum Chordata; class Mammalia; order Eulipotyphla; family Soricidae; genus Crocidura; species Crocidura indochinensis. The sequence goes on from PVKC010037332.1 coordinate 12,760, forward strand.
TGATATATTGCAAATATCATTTTCACTGAACTGTCATCCAGCCCACAGCAAGGGTGTTGGGAAAGGGATTATTCATTATGAATAGATACGGGCTTAGCTAAAAAGTAAAACAATATTAGCAAAGGAAGAATGGATGTTGCAGACAACAAACTTTTCAATAGAAAGTGGCAATTCTCTGTGCCTTTGGAGAGCTATATCTGGGAATGGAAGTGTGAAAATACATCAAAGGAAGAAAATAATACAAATGAGAG
>PVKC010037333.1:0-13010 GCA_004027635.1 Crocidura indochinensis
TTTTTGGTTTTTGGGCCACACCCAGTGACGCTCAGGGGTTACTCCTGGCTATGCACTCAGAAGTCGCCCCTGGCCTGGGGGACCATATGGGGCACGGGGGATCGAACCGCGGTCCGTCCATCCAAGGCTAGCTCGGTAAAGCAGGCACCTTACCTTCAGCGCCACCGCCCGGCCCCGCTTGTCCACAGATTTTTGAGACCTTATTTTGGATTAGTGAAATATGGAGGTCTGATTTCTTAGTAATATTTTCTGATTTTGATAAAATTTCTCTCCATGGGGTAAAGAATTTTTTATCTATCAAAGGAAAAAAGTAACAGGAAAAATGCAATGGGCAGAGGAATGCACCCCAAACTTAGCATTCATTCAGAAGGACATATGTACACCTTTTCTCATTGCTGCACTTAGTACCATAACTAAGATATGGAATCAACCAAGAAATCCAGTAACAGAGAAATGAATTATGAAGATGTGACATGTATACACAAGGAAATACTACACTGCTGCAAGGAAAGATAAAACCATACAATTAGCTGCAACCTCATTGGAACTAGAATATATCAAGTTGACTAAAGTAAGCCAGAAGAAAGACAAACACAAGATGATCTCACTTATCTGTGGTATACAAAATAACCATATGAGGAAAAGTAATGTAGTAGAGGGGAAATACCTACATCATCCTTAGTCCCAGAATTCAGGGAGGACAGAGAAGGAAAGAAATTGGAAAGAAGATAAAAAAGGTAAAATAAGTCAACAGAGGTCAGGGATTCAGTTATAGAAGTGAAGTGGGAAAGTGGTATAGGTATACATTCAAAGCACAGGCCAAAAAAAAAAAAAAAAAAAAAACCATAAAAGAAAAAGAAAAATAATAAGGATTTCAGGACAGATTGTTCAGTAGAGTCTGGTTAGGAAAGGAAATGTTCCATATTGAAAACCAAAAAATTAGTGAAAAGCCTAGTTCTGAATCTGGAATAGCAAGAAAAGCAAGAAGTGTTTGGGTCTAAAGTTCTTATCTATAAATGCAACTCTCTTACCTCTTTGTCTTCTAGTAAGTCTTATCATTGCCTACCCTGAGGAAATCAAGAGCCCCCTAAAGACTCACATTTCTGAGCCATGAAATGTAACTACAGTCCTTCATTCTACTTATGCACAAAATAGATAAGCATTCAATGGAGATGCCATGACAGTTCCTCTAGCTAAACAACTCAGGTCAGTAGAGATGTTAGAGTAGCTCTGCTGAGTCACCAAGGTGCATCATCATGATTCTAGAGCTCCCCCTTTTCTGTCCACACAAGTAGCTGAGAAGATGTCAGGAGTAAAGCTAGGACTTAAAGTCCACTAAGTTCCAGTTCCTCACTTCCTGGATATGTAAAGTAAATATGCTCTTTTTTTTTTTTTTTTGCTTTATGGGCCACACCCAGTCATGCTCAGGGCTTACTCCTAGCTATGTGTTCATAAATCACTCCTGACTTGGGGGACCATATGGGACACTGGGGGGTAGAACATCCTGGGTCATTCGCATTCAAGGCAAATACCCTACCACTACGCTATTGCTCCAGCCCAAGTAAATATGCTCTTAATCATCTCTGAGACACTTGGTTTTTCGCTGAAAATGGAGAGATCATGAGAATTTATCTCACAGACTGTCCTGAGCTCCAAAGTTGTCAATTATGGGGCAGGGGGATGGTCCTTGTTATCTCAGAAATGAGGAACGTGGGCTGTTCAACATTAAAATGAACAAGAGCAAGAGAAAGATAGGGATGGGTAGATACTTGCCTTGCATGCAGGCAGCCCAGATTAGATCCCTGACACCCCATTTAAGGAGTCCAGTGACAACCTCAGGTCCTATGCTCTGGGAAGCACTGCATGAGCACTGCTTGAACAACCTTAGCAACCTGCCAGGTGTACAGCACCACTCATGTAGTATCAAGTAATTTATATACAGCAACCCAAGATCTAAAAACACACATCCTTTCCTGAAAGCCCATATTCTTTCCACTAAATCACTCAGTGATTTTGTAGTAAAAGCATTTCCACTAGACTTTATCTTTGTGCTTACTTCCCAAATAGAGAGAAATGCTGAACATGCCATAAACAGTTATGCCTCAGACTCCTAGTTAGAGAAAGGCATCCCCAGGGACAACTCTAGATGAAGAAAGGCTGTGTTGTCTCCAACTTCATTTGGACAAGCAATATGCTTTTCAGCTCCACATGCAGAGCTTACCTTGAAGGATGCATGTTGCTCCATGTGCCGCAGCAGCTGTGGCTTCTGAGATGCTGTGTAGTCACACACTGTGCACTTAAACTGCTTCCCTGCAGAGATGGAAAGACAAAGTGAGCATCAACAAGTTCACAGTCTATGACTGCAGCTCCAGTCATGGAGTTGGAACAAAGATGTTGTGATAATGGACAAAGATGTTCCTTGCCATTATAGGGTCCAGAATCTCAGAGGAGAACCAGTACTGAGTGAATTCAGTCAACCTGTTTAGTCTATGATCAATGCAAATAGAAGAGAGCTGTCATACAGGAAGTATAAAAACAGTTGACTAGGCCTGAGATGGTCCTAAAAGTAGAAGAAATAAGATTATAGGAAATGGGGTGCACAAAGGTGATAGCAGACCCCAGAGCAATCAGGAAGGTAGAGCACATGAACATTTCCTCCAGGACTTAAAGAAGTTAAGAACTGACCCCAGGAGACAATGAGGCAACACCAGGGCCTGCAGCATCCCACTAAGGAGCTTGGGCCATATCCTAGGAGCCAGGAGAATCTGCAGAAAAGATACAGGGATCAGGAGATTTGGGATGTGTTCGGGAATGCTTAACTTTGGTTAGAGTACACAGGACAGAGTGGAAGGAAAATGCAAATCTACAACTCTTTATTTTATAAGAAAGAAAACTACAGAGTAATGTCCAGCTCTTCTTTTTTAGTGGATTAATGCTTTCGTACTACATAAGCACTCAATAACAAGATGAAAAGGTATGTTAAGCATACTAAAGCACTGATGGCTATATTGGGCATGCTACATTTTTTTCACTTCTAAATAACAAGAATAAAACACTGATTTATGCGAACATTAATATGTTTCACCAAATATAAATATGAGCTAGTTCTTAGCTCATTAGTAAGCAGCTTCAAAGGTACAAGCTTCCTCAAGGAAACTAGGCCCACAGCTATCAAATATAAATAGACTCCTTCTGGGAATTTCACTCTCTCTTTTTATTTTTTTTTATTTTTATTATTATTATTATTATTATTTTTGGTTTTTGGGCCACACCCGGCAGTGCTCAGGGGTTACTGCTGGCCGTCTGCTCAGAAATAGCTCCTGGCAGGCCTGGGGGACCACATGGGACACCGGGATTCGAACCAACCACCTTTGGTCCTGGATTGGCTGCTTGCAAGGCAAACGCTGCTGTGCTATCTCTCCAGGCCCATCTCTCACTCTCTTACAAGAAAACCGGGTGAAAAAGTGGCATGCTGCTCCAATCTCCTTTCTACACACCCATAAATCCATTGGGAACTGGATGATGGTGCAAACTCATCTGAAAATTATTTTCACCAAAGAAGCCAAGAATATCAAGACAATACCAAGACAATGGTAGCATCAGCGTTTGCTGAACTTTTCCCTGTGAAATAAGCTTTGGAAATTCTCTGCTCCTCTGACTCCACAACATGGCCACTTTCCTAGCCCTCTCTGACTTATCATTCTGAAAATCCTCAAAGAATTTTCCCCAGCTGTTCTCAACGTTTCCTCTCACTCTTCCACTCTCCTTTTGTAAGATTCTTGCATAGGACAGTTACCTTCAGGATTTCATTGTTTTGCTGGAATAGTATCCATCTTCCACTCTATCAGTTTTCTAAACTTGATACCTGGTTACTCAGTGGTCTATGTGTTGGAGTTACCAGGTTAGCTGTCCCAAACATACTAAATTAAATTCTCATTTACCCAATGTGTCCTATGTCCAATCTTCTCAGTTTGGCAAACACCTGCTCTATATTCAAATCATAGCCTTAGTAACCTTCCCCAGTTTCTTTATGCCTTAAAATCACTCTCATCTTTCATCAGTCCCTGATTTCATCTAAACATTTCTTACCTCTATTTCTGCATCATATTTTATATAATGTAGACCCTCTCCCATGAATAATGTAAAGGCCTCTTGTTTTCTTGTTTTTAAATAACAAGCTTCCTATCTATCCAACATCTATGATTCATTAATCAATCATCTACAAATCCATTCATCTATTTATACATACATTCTAAAGCACTATCCTCTATTTAGATGTTTGAAACACAAACTCTCTATGATAGCTCTTTCTTCGAAGACCACCAGTGATATACCAACAGCAAGAAAAAACTGATGATCATAACAAAGAAAACGTTCAGAACATCCCATCCTTCTGTTGTGCACTCCTCTCTGTATATTAAGATGCCTAAAGCAAAGGTCATGAGTTTTCAAAACATTTTGCATTACCTTTGTTGTCCCAGACACTGAAAACTTTGCTATCATATTCTGGAATTTAGTACCTTTTGGTGTCTTGTTATAGTTAACTTTAACTCATAAACACAAACTGAACAGGGGCCCGGGAGATAGCATGGAGGTAAGGCGTTTGCCTTTCATGCAAAAGGTCATCAGTTCGAATCCCGGTACCCCGTATGGTCCCCCGCGCCTGCCAGGAGCAATTTCTGAGCATGGAGCCAGGAGTAACCCCGAGCACTGCCGGGTGTGACCCAAAAACCAAAAAAAAAACCACACACACAAACACAAACTGAACAACATAAATAAAAGCTAGGCTCTGGCCACTGAACCAGCTTGTCTATAAGCTCACATATTTATGTCCATGCCTTGATTCTGCAGCACTATCAATATTGTTCCCGAGCCCAGGAGAACAAATGCCATCAATAAGCTCCTATCTTACACCCATAGCCTCCTCAGCCATGAAATACATGTACCTATATTTAATATACTTCCCATATTATTAAAAAGAACTGTTCAAGAAATGTCTACATAGATGTTTCCACATAAGTAGCAAAAGGAAAAAAATAGTAGAAATTTTATCAGCAATAATTGTGTACCCATTACTCCAAGCAAATAGTTTACAATTTTAAGAATTTCTAGATCAAAACATATAAAAAGTCTATGGAAAATTTCCAAAAGTTTATGGGAAACATTTTCCTCATTGAGGCAGGCAATTCATAACTAAAAAAAAATTTAAATGTGGGAGCTGGGAGAAAAGAGAGAGAAGTTAAGTTGCCTGCCTTCCATCAAGCAATCCCTAGCATAGAATGTTACCCTTGCACTCAAGGATCAAAAGTGATCCTTGAGCACAGAACCAAGTGTAAACCCTGAGCTCTTAAAAAAAGGAAAAAAGAAAGAAAAAATTATTTTTTGTTTTTTCCCAAGAAGTTTTAGTTTTTTGTTTTTCCTAGGAAGATACAGTTCTGATATATTTTATTATTATTATTATTATTTTAAATGTATTTATTATTTCTAGTATATGAAAAAATCATTATTTTTGTAGCAATGTATAATTCTTTTGCACATGGACCAAAATATTTTGAACTATGGTCAACATAATCTATGTGGCCAATATCTCTCCACTGACCAGTCAACTGTGTTAATATATAATATACCAGGTCAGTGCTGGATACTTCACTACCACAATGGAGAAAGGAAGCTAGTAGAACTATCCTCCAAATACATAAAACAATTTTTGGGGTTTTTTTGGGGGGGTGGGGGGTCACACCCGGCAGTGCTCAGGGGTTACTCCTGGCTCCATGCTCAGAAATTGCTCCTGGCAGGCACAGGGGACCATATAGGGCACCGGGATTCCAACCGATGACCTTTTGCATGAAAGGCAAAATGCCTTACCTCCATGCTATCTCCCGGGCCCCCATAAAACAATTTATCATGCATTACTGCAAGCAGAGACCCAGGCTCCAAAACAAGGATCTGGTGAGACAGGAGACACTGATCTGAAAGCAAACATTGATGCAGGAAATAATCCACACAGTGAAAAAGGTGCAAGAATGGGTTCAAGGAAATCTAGCACTCAAGCAAGGAATCCCACCACACAAGCCTTCTGTTCCTAAGAGGAAAGCAACTTAGTGAAGGAAGATTGAAGAAATAAACCTTTTCCTTTCTGAAACCCAGACTTTTATTTGCAAGAACCAGAACATACCCTATAGAAGGAATACCAAGAAGAGAGGTTCTAGTAATCCCATCAACAGAGCACACCCTAGGATGGACTATGAATACTGATTAGAGTAGGACCAGTAATCCAACATCTCCCCCTTATTGACTTTATAGAAAAGCAAAGTCATTCACATCCTATGGTTCTAAGAAAAGGGCAGATGCCTATACAGATAAAGGTTAACAATATTTTGCATATGCACAGCAAAATTTGGGAAAATACAAAGAAAAAACTTTTAGTCTAAAAATAGGGCATCCCCCTACCTACAAAGCCTTAAGGCAATCTATAGGCTCCAGGCACACTAATTTGTCTAACCCCATAGTATTTCTTCACAGTCTCAGGAAAAGTTCTCCTAAAACACAGTTTTCACTGTCAGGTTAGCATATTAGCCTATCCTAGGCCAAATAAGTGCCAAGACAGTTCCATTCCTTCCTCGATGATCTCCAGTTTTCCTAGGCAAATTTGCCTTTATGGTCTCCCTGTAACATCAGGCTTGATCAATGTAAAAAAGCAAAGGTCAAATCAAAATGAGCCAGAAGGTTGCTTTGGGCCTCTCATTCTCTGTAAGAGTATCCTGTTAAAAGGTGATCTGTCTCATCTCTCTTCAAAGTTGGGAGAAATTTCAATCTCCAGAACTTTTCTACATAGTGAAAGAGACTAGGCTGTGGTCAGTTATTGCAGATCCAGGGTCTGTACTGGTAGATGGTCAATTCCTGGTTTAGGTGCAGAGAACCATACTGGACCCAAGGTTCAGGGGTAAATTACTGAAGTCCAAGTGAATAAATCCTAAATCAAATCACCAAGGCAAATGTTCAAGGTGGAAGGCCCCCTGTAGCAAATTACTGAGTTCTCATCCCTAATGGGTAATAACTCTTATTTTATTGAAAACTCTAATTAGAAACCCATTCTAGAGACTCAGAAAGCTGAGTAATAGTGCCCATAGAGGAATAACGGTTTACAAAAATTAAAAGCCACACCTTCTCTCCATGTATGAACCTGGAAAGATAGATTGTTTGGAGCCAGTTTATGAAAAAATCTAATTCCTGGAGCCAGAGCAGTGGCTCAAACAGTAGACATTTGCCTTGCACGTGGCTAACCTAGGATGGACTATGGTTCGATCCCCCATTATCCCATATGGTCCCCCAAGCCAGGAGTGATTTCTGAGTGCATAGCCAGGAGTAACCAAGTGTCACCGGGTGTGGCATGAAAAAAACTCAAATAAAAAAAGGGGAAAAATCTATTTCTTCTTGGGCCTTTTGTGTTAAACACCTGGGCTATATAAATCTGGATTTCCTTCTAAAGTATTAAATAAGTTGCTCTATTCTGAGTTTGGAATCTCAAGGGAGGGAGGAATCTAACTTATGAAAGTTATCTAACTTTTGAAAGTCATTAAGAGTCCTTAGATTTTTCTGATAAATAGAAATCTTTAGGTAGTGCTCTGAAATACACTCTAATACAAAGCCCAAGTACTGAAATAGTGGTAAATTCTGAATTTTTTCTGTGGCTATTGTTAAACCAGCACTGTGCAAGCAACTGACCACAAATTAATAATCACATTGCAATTCCTTGTTGAGTCTGAGCCAACAGTAAGATGTCATCCATGTAAAGCACCAAATATACCTGGGGAAATTCTTTACAAATTGGACGTAAAACCACATCAACAAAATACTGACACATGATAGGTGAATTAATTCACCATGCCCTGAGGCAAAACCGGCCATTAAAATTGCTGTATAGGGGACCTATTATTAATAGAAGAAACTGAAAAAGAAAATCTTTTTCTGTCTTTTGGATGTATAGAAATATTATAAAAACAGTTCTTTAAGTCAATTACTATCAAAGGCCAGTTTATTGGAATGGCTGTTGGTAAAGATAAACTACTCTGCATCTTGCCCATCAAAACTGAGAATTTATAGACCTTAAATCAGTTAAAAGTCTCTAGCTACCTGATGGTTTCTTAATAATAAACACTGGATATTTTCAATTAGACAAAGATGCTTCAATGTGTCCCAACCTCAAATGCTCATCGGCTAAGTTTCTAAGCACCTCTAATTTTGTGTTGTGGATCTGGGAATCCAGATTAAAGTATCAGATTTCCACTCAATGGGAAAGGGTTCTGGGGTGTTTTAACCTTGTGGTCCCAATTAAAAAGGCAAAATCCCTGAATTAACATACTGGAAAGTGTTTTGGCAAGGTATGTGATACTCTGCTTTGCATTGCTTATGCAAATCACATCCCCATTGGTTCAAAGAAACAGGAGCTACATGAATAACACCTGTTGATTTTCCAGTCCTATGCACTTCAAATACCTAGTGCTCTGACAAACAGAATTTGGAGGCAAGACTCCTTCTATCCCTTCCAAACTGTTCTGAATTTCTTGTAGGGCCCAATTTCAGGGCCAGTCTCTTAAAGAAACCACAGACACTTCTTTCCCCAAATCAAACATATCTTCAAATTTTCTGTCTTGAATTTCACCTTGGATTTTCCACTTTAAGCTTAGCAATAAAAGCTATACATGCTGAAGCCTCCTTTTCTGATATATTCTGATCTTCTAGGCATAACATAAGCAAGTAGTAAAATCTGAATTATAGTTTCCCCTTTCTTTTTTTCGGGGGGGGGTTTTGGTTATTTGGGCCACACCCATTTGATGCTCAGGGGTTACTCCTGGCTAAGTGCTCAGAAATTGCCCCTGGCTTGGAGGGACCATATGGAACGCCAGGGAATCAAACCACGGTCCTTCCTTGGCTAGCTCTTGCAAGACAGACACCTTACCTCTAGCGCCACCTCGCCGGCCCCAGTTTCCCCTTTCTTAAAGGTCCAACTGTGGATACTAAAACAAGAACCATTATTTTCCCTATGTAGTCAGAATCTATAATCCCCAAGTGAATTACTACTCCTTTGAGTGTTAAACTGCTTCTTCATAAAATCATTCCTACAGTTCCCTGAGGGAGTGGTCCTGTTATGCCAGACCTAATCTTATAAGGGCATCAACTGGAGGAGGATCAAGTCCTCTGGGCAGGGAATATCTAAAACGCAGCTTCTTGAAGTTTTAGTGGTTTGTGCAGTTTTAATGTAGGCTTTAATGAGCTTAAGCTGTGAAGTTCTCTTGGTTTGGGCTGGGAAGCTGAACTATTGATGAAAAGGCTCCCTAATTTTGAGGGGCCAGAGATTGGCCACTGACCCAGTTTCCTGAGATAGGTTAAGTCCTAGTCTCATAGGAGTGGGTCCTTGAATGGGTACAAAAAGAGGTTGTGACCTGCATTGTTTTTGTAAATGCTCCACATTGCAACCACTTAAATCTATGACCTGACCTCATAAAATAGGCTTTGAACCCCTCCTCCAGTTGCTGGGGAGATGGTTAGGTACTGAGTGACAGTCACTTGTCCAATAATATCCTTTTCCACAACTTGGGCAAGGACCAGACCAGGTGGTTTCCTCGGACAAAAGCCATTGATCTGATTTCCTGGCTTTTGCCTCTGAACAACCTATGTTGTTAGAGATGTGGCTGTGGAGAGTAGAGGAGGATAATTCTAAGTTCCAGCATTTCTACAAGCAAGTAGAAATTCCATGACATCTTCGCTCTCCCAAACTGGAGGAAAGATAGCTTGACAATATTCACTGGCATTGTCAAAGGCTAAGGGTTTTGTCAAGAGATTTTTAATTTTTGTATTTCTAACCTGCCTTTTAATTGTCTCTGTCAGTTTCCCCACAAGTTCTACATTTTGACTCTGTAGCTCTCTGAATAATCTTTGTATAGCTGCCCTTGAACTTGGTATCTGTGTCAATCTTTTCTCAAGCTTCAATGTAAGTTTCCTGGCAAGCTTTAAAACACCATGGGAGTAGTTTTGCTTGCCTATTTACTTCTATGTTCCTTCCCCTATTAGCATTTGATAAGATAATATGACTCTTGCAACCCTCTTTCTAGATGATGGACAATTAATTTTACTCTTAGAATCTTCTGCAAACCACATTGTAAATACTGAGAAGCACTCAAACAGGTCTTTGCTACAGTGTTAATTTCCTCCAGGTTCCAAGATATTCAACACAGAATAGAGAAAGAGGACCATACCCCTGTCACACTTTCTTAAATATACTGAGGTAATCTAAACCCTCATAGTTTGAAATTTGATTATTTTCCTGATGGGAGAATTTGTTTCTGATACTGTGTTATTACTAATTTCCCTAAGAACTGCCCCCTTGTGGGGAGGTGAGTTCATTCCCCATCTCTAAAAGTCTATGGTGGAGGGTGGGTGAAATTCTACAAATCTGCCTTCTGATTGGGCCATTTCAATATTATTACATTCACTGTGTAAATCAGTATCATCAATTATAACAGCCCGGTGCTCTACTGGTCTAGCGCCAGTAGGGGGGCGACAGAACACCAACCTCAGGGCTTTGGGCTTGATTACGTGTGATCACAGGAATTGCTTCTTATTTGGCTTTACTGGCCTTTTAGAATTATTAGAAAATGCTTCAGAAGCTTTAATGTGAGGCTAAAAATTCAGCCCAAACTTTTGATTCTCAAGATACATACAAAATGAATAAAACAAGGAAAGCCACCAATAATGCAATTAACATGAGGAGGAGCCAGGGTCCTTCAACCAAAACCCAAGCAAATGACATCACCTTGAACCAAAAAGTCATAAACTTAAAAATCCAGAATAGTAAAATCCACCTGAAACGCAATGAAATGAACATCTCACCAGTCAGCGACAAAGTCCCTTTCAATTTCCTGTCAGTTTTAGGTTCGAGTTTGGGTGACATCAATAAGGCGAGCCCTAGGCTCCAAAACGAGGATCTGGTGAGACACGGGTCTGAAAGCAAGTGTGGATGCAAGAAATAATGCACACAGTGAATAGATAAAAGAATGGGTTCAGGAAATCCAGCACTCAAGCAAGAATTCCCACCACACAAGCTTTCTGCTCCTAAGAAGGAAAGCAGCTTAGTAGAATAAGATGGAAGAATGAGCGCCTGCCTTCCTCAGACCCCTTGCTTTTATTGACAAGAACCAGGCTATACCCTAGGGTGGGAGAGAAATACCAAGTAGGGAATAATCTAATAATCTCATCCAGAATACACCATAGGATACAGTGTGAATATTGATTAAGGTGGAACCAGTAATCCAACACTACCAATACCTGGATCAAAGAGCAAAAAGAGAACTGAAATGAATGCAGAGAATCATTGCATCAGTCTTTTATGTATTGCTATACCCAAGAGATAAGAGACAAGGAAAGAAGACTAAATAAACAATCCTTAACTACAGCATCAGCTTAGTGATAAGAATTACAATGCTCTCCATAACCACTGACAGCCCCTATAAAAGAGGTCTGGGAGAGTACTTGACATAATTTTTTGCTACTTAATTAAAATAATGCAATGCAGATTCATGATTAATCATGAAAGAGCAATGCTTTGAGACTATTCTTTGTTTTCTATCAGAATATTCCAAGAATTATAGGGAATAGTGAAAGAGAAATTTGATTTGTACTTAAGGTTAAAGTGACCTGAAAGTGTGGCAGATGAATATCAACTAGATGCATTTAACACTACTGCCCCAGAAAAGAAATAAAAATAATTAGAAGGAAAATAAAAGTTTGTCAAAATGATTCATTTTTTGTCCAGTTTATCTGGCTCACTGTCCACCAACAGCTGTGCTAAAGATTTGAAGACACAGTTGTGGGTTGGGGAGAGAGATCAAGATGTTGTAGAGTGTGTGGGATGAAGCCATGGATTTAACCCACAACATAATGTAGTGTCCTGAGTATTATCAAAACCCGAAAGATCCCAAAATTGCCAGGAAGGATCCCGGGACAATACATCTAAAAATAAACCCTAATCCATCAACCAGTGGCCCTCAAAGAACAGAGCCAAACCTAGAGTCATCCTGTATCCTGGAGGGTAAGCAACAAAAGATATCCAATTAGAAAATTGTTTGTGGCAGAATCCAGATTTGAACCTCAAACCATTCCTTATTCCCACCCTGCCATTCACAATCACATGAAGACTCCTTCAGGTCCCAAATGCCAGCACAATTTCTCCCAAAAGGAACAAAGAATATATCACCACAATGGATATATCCATTCTGTTCACATGCAAATATTGGTAGCACATGTCATTCTGGGTATCGCAGAATGCAACAAGAAGTGTTTTTCTTGTGAATGAAAATATAGATGGCACTGAGAACTCTTTCTCTGCTACTCGGTGAGTCCATTAGAAAGTGTGTGTAGGTGGGGGAGACCCCTGTCTGCAATAAAGATGGACTCAGATCCTGGGCATCAAAAACCAGTATAGAAGACTCTTGTAGAGAAAGGTGAGAGTAGGGATTGGTACATGCAGGTGACCACAACAGACCTTCTCCATCACTTGGGGGAGCCATGATAGAGGCCTTCAAGTAGCTTTGAGTTCCCTTACTGGGGCAATCCAAGGATAAATCTAATTTAATAAGCCTAAAATGAAACACTTTAAACAGAAAGAATAAAAGCAGCAGGAGAAAATGCTTATAAAACTATCATAAAGTAGAACTAGTTACAAAATCAAGAAATTATAGAAAGACTTCTTTATTTCTCTCTCAGCAAGATCTTTGGTTTCATCTCCACTGGCAGCAAACCTTAAAAGTATCACAATGGCTGGTAGGACTCTCTAAGGTGAGATTTCCTGTCATGCCTCTGGACTCAAGCACCACCTATCTATCCACGTCTCTGACCAACACAAGCATGCACAAGTCACCACCAGGCCTTTATACTTGTTATTTCCAGTGCCTGGGGCACCCTTCTCTGATACTTTAGGCCTAATGGTTCATTTTCATCAAGTCTTCCCATTT
>PVKC010037334.1:0-13015 GCA_004027635.1 Crocidura indochinensis
ATCAGTGAAAGATCCCATACCAACAAAAGAATTCCAGGTAAAAGTAACATTCCAACCTTATCTTAAAGGAGAATATTCTATTCTTTTCTCAATTTTTCTCGTAAGGTCAGAAAGATAAAGTATCATGCATGATCTTACAAAAAAAGTATAATAAATTTCTCTAGAATAAGAACTTTTGTTTAACCTCTAATAGCAGATTAAAGGCAAATAGGTATTTTGAGATGTGTTCAAATAAAAAACTTCCACAATTCTTAGAAGAGTTAGAGATAAAGTAATTATTGAAGAAAGTATAAGATGAACTTTCAAGTTCTAAAGGTGCAATTAGATAGATTCATAATACCTGGGAAATATCATGTATAAAGTCATATACATACATATGCAATTTCATTTTTCTAAGTCATCTCAGGGACACCCAAGCAATCTGTGTCATCTGGTAGAAGCCTATGTGAGGGCACTCACACCAACAGAACAGTTATTATGAGCAACAACATTATTATAAATATAATTTGCTACACTACTCAATTTTGTCTTAAACTCATCTTCATTGTGCACTATTTGTCAGTTGCCCAAAAATTTGTACAATAAATGTAATGAAAAAAAAATAATAGAACATTACCTTGGAGAAGTCTGGTTTTACTGGAGGATTTTCCCTTAACTCTGTCTCGGTATATTCATTATTTACATAATAGCCAACTCTAATAAATTCTTGACCCCGATAGGTACATGTAATTAGTACAACAGTTACACCTACTGCATCTGCATCTGGAATGAGTCCTGGATTAGGCGCATCAGCCTAGAGTAATTTAAAAACAAAACAAAAATACAAAATGTTGTTAACTACAAGACCAAAGATTTAGTTACCTTGAGACCAACAGTTGAGATGGCACAATAACAAAATTTGGAAACAAACAAGAAAAGCAAAATACTCATTTTTAAGATAGTTCATACAGTTAAAATACAGTTTACACACCTACCTATTGTACACTAATGATTTTAGTTCAAAGTACTAATACTCTTTGGTTTTGGGCCATAGCCAAAGGTGCTTGGGGCTTTCTCTGGACTCTAAACAGGAATCACTCTTAGCAAGGCTCAGGAAATCATACGGGGTGCCAGGGATCAAACCCAGGTCAGCCACGTACAATGCAAGTAAGTACCCTACCCTCCACATCAAAAAGCATCACTATTTCTGAAGGAAAATCTGGATCAAGTTTAGTATAGTTCATGAGGCATTACACAGTAATTATAAAGCCTTTATACAATACAGAACAATTGTCTTCTGCTAGAACTTCCAGACCTAATTTTCAGACATAGATTATAAACATTCAATTTTCTTTATACAGACTACTAGTAGCAAATATTCTCCCCATTTCTGTCTTCTACCCAGAATATGTTTTATACCCAACCACCCTCACAGATTTAAAAGTAAATTAACAGGGGCTGGAGAGATAGCACAGCAGTAGGGCGTTTGTCTTGCTCGTGGCCAACCCAATACAGGCCTGGGGTTCAATTCCTGGCATCCCATATGGTCCTTGAGCCAGTCAGGAAGTCAGGAGTGATTCCTGAGTGCCGCCAGGTGTGACCCCGCGCCCCAGAAAAAAGGTAAATTAGCAATAAAATTGAAAATAGAATGTAAACAAGCTATCTAGCAGATTTTTTAAGTGTCAGTTCTCCATTGTGAATAATGACTTTGGTAGGTACTAAAATATAGTGTTATTCAAACAATACACATCAGGCAGGGTGTTAGCTCAAAGGAGTTGAGCATATGTTTTGCATGTGGGAGGCCAGGAATTGGGAACTCCCAGAAATTACATAATCCAACACCAGGCTAAAATAGTCCTTGAGCACCACTAGATAATGGTCCTCATACAAAGAAAAATCACATACAATGGAAGTTCCAAGAATATAATTTTGTGTGTGTGATGTACAAATGTCTTCAATGATCTTTTTCTGAATCAAGCTCTTCTGTAAACTAAATCTTGGAAAAAAATTCCAGATTGAGATAAATGAGCTAGGAAGCCGAGGGGATGAGCAAGGCTTCTGATTCTGTCCATAGCAGTGTGCAGGAAAGAAAATTGGCTGAAGGACTGAGACTTTCACATGTCTAATCACAATTCATTTAATTCTACAATTCTAATTCTAGAATTATACTGGCTCTTTAAAATGTAGTGATAATCCCTTATCTGTCTGTGCCCCTTTGTGTGATGTCTATTTGCTTGGCTTGAAGGATCCATTCCTAATATTACAAAAGTAATCTCTTGTAGCCTACATCAAATGTGTTCTTTTCAATGATGCCCTCTCTAATTCAAAGGAAGGACTAATGACACACTCTTAAGCATTCATCACTTGACATAAATTTGCTACTAGTATATGCCCAGTAATTTAAATGATTAGCTTTCAGTTCTCCCCAAATTTCTAGACTTAATCCTTGATTCTGTTCCATCAGTTCCATCTTTTTAACCTCATGCCTGTCATAGCACCAGGCATATACTATGTGTATAGAATTTTGATATAGGGGCCTGGGAGATAGTATGGAGGTAAGGCGTTTGCCTGTCATGCAAAAGGTCATCGGTTCGAATCCCGGTGCCCCATATGGACCCCCGTGCCTGCCAGGAGCAATTTCTGAGCATGGAGCCAGGAGTAACCCCTGAGCACTGCCGGGTGTGACCCAAAAACCACAAAAAAAGAATTCTGATATTCATAATTCATTTCTACTCTGGAGGGGTTTATAATTTCTGTGGAGATTATAGAATGTGAACTGAGGCCTGTTCTGAAAAATAGTTTCATCTTAGAGGTCCTTTGTGCCCTTCTAGAAGGGTAAATTTACTTTCAGAATTCGCAAAAGAAATTCTCATTTAG
This sequence comes from Crocidura indochinensis, assembly GCA_004027635.1. Taxonomy (NCBI): domain Eukaryota; kingdom Metazoa; phylum Chordata; class Mammalia; order Eulipotyphla; family Soricidae; genus Crocidura; species Crocidura indochinensis. The sequence goes on from PVKC010037334.1 coordinate 2,857, forward strand.
TTGGAAATGGCTAGATCAAGAAACAAACATTTTATTAGTATTGCTTTAGGAAATCTCTCCCATAATGCTTCCCATCTCAACAAACTCGTTTTAAGTAAACAGATGTTTAAAACATTTGCTAAAAGTTTTAGATTAAGATGGAGAATGATAGGTGAAAGATCATTAACTACTAATCATTGCTACTTCTGTGTTTTTTTGAGAAATGTGCACTGACACAGTGCAGCAACCTGAAAATCAATAGTAAGACTTTCGAATAAACTTTTTCCTATAACTCTTAATCAAAGTTTAGGCTATTCTTAACATTATAAACATAACAAACAAGGAACTTATTTCAAAGATGTATAAAAAGGTGTCATTACATGAGATTTGTGGGCAAGCAAATACTGCTCCTTTATTTTCAAGAGGCAAAGAGAACTAAAAACTTAGTTCTAATTGGGGCCAGAGTGATAGCACAGCGGTAGGGCATTTGCCTTGCATGTGGCAAACCTGGGATGACTGGATTTGATTCCCAGTACCCCATATGGTCCCCCGAACTTGCCACGAGCGATTTCTTTTTTTTTTTTTTATAAATTAATATCTTTATTTAAGCATAATTACAAACATGTTTGTAGTTGGGTTTCAGCTATAAAAAAAAAGTATACCTTCCTTCACCAGGAGCCTGCCAGGAGTGATTTCTGAGTCCAGAGGCAGGAGTGGCCCAAATACCAAAAAAAGAAAAAAGAAAAAAACAAACACAAAAGCTTAGCTCTTATTATAGAAATAGAGTGTTATTTGTCAGCCATTGGTAATTAACTATTTTATTCCTCACTTAATCCTCATAACTCTTATGGATGAATATTATCCACATTCTATAAATGACTGGAGAAAGTCACAAGTGAAACAGTAGAGTGAGATTTGAACTAGATCTGTCATGGCAGTGCTTCTCCACAAACACACACTCTGGTAACCATATCTATCTTTTATTAAGATTATATTTAAATTTAATCAATTTGGTTTAACTACTTAACCATCTGTTTGTATTTAAAAGATGATTTATTTTTAAGGTAAAACAAAACACTAAGGCTAAGTGTCCAAGATTCTTCTTGGTTTGGCGTCACACCTGATGGTGATCAAGAGTCTCTCCTGACTGAACTGGTGCTATATGTAGTGCCAGTGATCAAACAGAGATGAGAACAAGATTCAAAATCCTATCTGAGAGAAAGGGAATACATATTGAGCAATTCTTACTCAGTATCTTCTGGTATTATTTTCATTTAACCAGTAGTACTTAAATTGGTCCCATCTTTGAAATGAGAAAACATGAAGGCCACAAAGATAGGAAAAATTAATATTTTTTGGGTTGAAGTTTTTAGTGGGTTTACTTAATTGATGGGGCAGAGCTACTTGGAACATTTAGTACTATTTTTTTTCTTGTATTATTTGGGTTATTATAAATTAATATCTCTTTAATAAGTATATGTCAATGTGAAATATTGGTTAGTTTCATAAAAATTTAACATGTATAAAAAGAGTTTATTACCTTGTGGGGGGTGGGGAAATCACACCCCGCAGGCTCACGGGACCAATGTGGTAGCACATGGTTCCCTCAGCACAGAGTTGGGAGTAGTTGTAGCCCCAAATGCCCCTTGACACCCTTTCATTTAAAAAGATTTTTGTTGGTTACATGCTTTAGTAGATTTAATACTTAAGATCAGTACTTAAGATCTAATTGCTAAAATACCTATGAACCTATTTCACAGAATGATATTTTAAAATCATTATTTTAAATGATAGAAAATACCTTTTAAAAATCATTTCTGCTACTGACTAAAACTAAATCAAAGATGAATATTATTAAGTATACCAGATAAGTGTTTTTGACTTTAATTTGTGTTCTAGATTGCTAAGATGTCATCCTAAAAGTCTTGATACTAATGAACTATTCATAAGAAGGAACCTATGGGGCCGGAGTGGTGGCGCAAGTGGTAGGGCATCTGTCTTGCATGTGCTCGATCCCCAGTGGTCCATATGGTTCCCTAAGCCAGGAGCAATTTCTGAACGCATAGCCAGGAGTAACCCCGATCGTGGCCCAAAAACCAAAAACATTTTTTAAGAAGGAACCTAAAGTTGACTACCCACGTATGCCATGACATAGCATAGTATTGACTAGTGTTACGCAAATCCCGAAATAATAAAGATCACATGAAGTAGTGAAGATTTAATTAGTAGCTCAGCATACAAAAACCAAGAGATTTAAGACAGAAATGTCCTAAAATATCACAGATGCAGATAAAAGGTAAATGCAATAGAAGAATGTATTAATCCAAAAGAAAAAGGAAAACAAAACATCTGATCCAGTCTTTTTGGAATATATTTGGTGGGGTGTGGAAGGGAACATGGAGATGTTAGTTGAGGGAATTGACAGTGATGCTGAGACTATTTTTTGGAACACTTTTATACATACATCAGAAACTCAACCATGAATAATTGGAAATCACGGTAACTTAGTATTTAAAAAAATTAAATGTAGAAATATTCTAAAATAAATTATACGTGACATAAATATTAACATAAAAAAATCTTACCTGAAATACAAACATATGCCTTCCTGCAGGGACAGGACCCACTAGCACAGAGTCTAATACTTGATCATATTCTTCACTTTCTGCCGAGCCCACATAGATAATTTTCCATTCCAAGTCTAGGGTTAAAAACCAAAACATTATTATTTTGTACTTAGCAATAACACTGTGAAGAGCCATCAAAGACATGCTTCATTTCATCAGATCATTTATCAACTGCAAAAGTGACTTCTCAAAGTAGAAAAACCAGAAAGGAACTGAACTGTGCTTTATAAAATTCTTATATTTTATACTGTTTCTCAAAATTTTGTTTTGAAAAACAGTGCTCCTGATTTATAAAACAGTATGATCAAATACTTGGGAAATGTTACAACTTTGTTTTAGGATTCATAAGACATTGGCAGAACAAGTGTTCTGAAACATACTCAGTAAAGATACCAATATATATCTATAGCTTTCCCTGCATTTGGCATAAAATCTTTTCCTTTTTTAAAATATCATCTCTGACAATCTACTGAAACACTTTAGAAGTGTCTCAATAATCACTCCCCAATATTACTGAAATATAAGAGTACCCAAGTAGAAATCCTATTGGTTCAGAAGATGGATATCAACAACTTAGGTTTTTCCTCATGATAATCCATTGTGTCTTATGTTGTTACTAGTTGTTTTTAGCCACACAGGAGATGCTCAGGGCTTACTCCTGGAGGAGCGCAGACTGTTATCAGGTGCTCAGGATTGAACCAGAGTGAACCAGAGTGAGCAGAGTGCATTACAAACATCCTACTTACTTATAATCTCTCTCCAATTCCTAAATTTTTTAAATTAGGAATAGAAAATGAGAACCTTTATACCTTAGCCTTTTTGTGTGTGTGTGAAATGGGGGCCTTCTAGTGATTTATGGCCAACAGGGCTAGCAGTTCAGTGCACAGGCCCAAGCATACAGTCAGTGCTCGTCTGGTATTACCTGGGCTGCTTCCAACAGTGTCTGGGAGCCTCAGGACTGTAACTGGAAGTACTCAGGGTACTATAAAGGACCAAGGATCAGACAGGGGTCAGTTAGAGCAAGGCATTTGCTTTAACCCCAAACTATCTCTCCAACCTCTAAATCCTAACTTCTTAAATTTGTGGGCCACCTAACTTTTAAAACCTTTATTTTAAAATCACTTCATGATTTGTTACCAGTAAATGTTTGATATGTATACCTGTTTTGTATATTTGTATGCCTACGCTTACATAAAGATTTCTTAAATGAAGGGGATGAGTAAAAAAAATTAAGAAGCACTACTTTGCTGCACCATCTGATATAATACAGTAGTGTTTTACAAGTAGGGGCCATTTGGTCTCTCCAAGATATCCCAATGAGGCCACAGGTGAAAATTATGTAAATAGGGGCCATGAGATGAGGAAGCCAAAGAATAGCAGGATGTGGGGACCACAGGAAGAAACAAAATTGGATTGGGACACAGTTTGAGAAGGATCAATAAACATTATAATACCATATACTTGGAATACTCAAAAAAGAGGTCTGATATAGAGGTATGAGAATAACCAAGAGACTGAAGAAAGGTTTGGCTATATGATAAGATTTGAAAGCCTTCACTGTCTTGGTTGATACTGTGTACCGAAGAAAGCTATTTGAGCCTTCCAAATGGAATTAGGGTAACATGATCTGGCTTTCATTTTTAAATAATTTTGGCAGCTGTGTTCAGTGTAGACCAGGGGTCTCAAACTCAATTTACCTGGGGGCCGCAGGAGGCAAAGTCGGGGTGATCCTTGAGTGCAAAGTCAGTAGTAAGCCTTGAACATTGGGGTGTGACCCAAACAACTAAAACAAAACAAAAAAAGATTCCTCTAGGGCAGGGCCACAAAATGTTGTATGGAGGGCCACAAATGGTTTGCTGGCTGCGAGTTTGAGACCCCCTGGTGTAGACTGTCAGAGAAGAAGGAAAGAAAATTCAACAATTAAGTCCGGAAACCATGGTGGCTAAGACCGTAATGGTAATAGGCAGTTGCAAACTGGACAGATCTCAAATATTTTTTGTGGAGTAGTAGTAGGTTCTTGCCCTGCATACATGCAACCCAGGTTCAATTCCTGGTCTCCAAAGCCTGCCAGAAGTGATCCTGAAAGCAGAGGAAGTAATAAGGTGAGCACAGCTGGTTATGACCCAAAAGCCATAAAAGGGAGGAAAGGGTTGTCAAAAAAAAAAGGTAGCCAATAATTGAGGTAAGGGGCCAGCCAGGTGGCACTAGAGGTAAGGTGTCTGCCTTGCAAGCGCTAGCCAAGGAAGGACGGTGGTTCGATTCCCCCGCATCACATATGGTCCCCCCACGTTGGGCAATTCCTGAGCACTTAGCCAGGAGTAACAGTACAGCAACAGTGTGGGAGGATGCAGGGTCAGTTGTACTGGGTAATATTTTTTTAAATGAGGCTGTAGGCCAGTAAGTTTGAGAACCTCTAAATAACCTACTCATAAACCAAAGAATCAGATACTAATTTTGTTCCCCAGAACTTTAAACAATTTCTTCCCTTATTAGCTCTAAAATGGTGAAATAAGGAACTTAATTGGACAATAGATAGAGTTTGGAAATAAACACTGAGGTCACTGGGAGATAATTTAGCCCTAAGGAGTATAGGTGATAACTCACTATCACCTGTACTTTTTCTATGTTTGTGAATGCTTACACTAGTTAATAAGTTTAAAATGATTGGTACATATTTATAAATTAACATCAGTTATTTTTGAATCAACTTTCATTCTCTTGTACCCTGCATTCAAAAGTGGGAAAGAGAGCGTCAGATCCTTTATCCAAGTTTTCAGTTGAAAGAGACTATTCATTTATTTTTAAAAGTTAACTGCTTCATTTAATCATGGTAACCTTAGCCCAAAGTGTTTGCTTTTGTAAGGGGAGTGAGCATAGTTACCAAAGGAAAGTTTAATTACCCTAATTGGGAAGACCTGCGTTTTAATTAGTAGTCTTATAGATTTATAAATACATGCCTGAAGTTTGAAAGCATGATGCATCCACTAAATGCATTCTGGTACACTCTTTTGAGTATGTAAATGACAAGAGCTACAATTACTGATATTGATCAACATTTTAAAAATGGATCCATTCAATAGAGAAACAGAATGAAGTTTGGTGCTCATTAGATCAAACAAATCAAATAGTCTCCCATTGCCCAGTAAAGTCTAAAATCAGGGCTACTGTTCTATCCCTAAATTATCTTAACAAAAAATAGCCAAATATCAGGGCAATTTTTTTTAAAGTTGTGGGGTTCCGTAGCAATATATATATAAATATATATATTTATATATAAATGCATGAAAAAAATCGTTCGGGTCAGAATTTAAGAAAAATAATACTAATTTCAAGAACAGATTTTTTAACTGTAATATTTAAGTATGGAACCTATACAAAGCCCTTTGCAAAAGTAAGCCTCTAGGTGGAGTCTACAAATATGGCACCTTTTTGATTCAAAGATTCCCTTGCAGTTCAGTATGACTCAGCTTAAACCTTTTCTTAAAAAAATAATATATAAATAATAATAAATAAGTCCAACATAGATGCTCTGGGATGTGAGGATTGTAAATGGAAATAGGTATATATCTGACATTGGGACTATAAAAATTCTGCTGTATCGGTGGGGTTCTGACAGATCTGTTAAAATTGGAGCATTCTGCTTCCAAAAATGGCGGGTTTCAACGAATTTCAAAGCCTTGTTGACAATTGGCCCTAAAATGGAAGATGTTAATATATATTTGTAATTTGATGGCTGCCTTAAACACTAGAATGAGCTGATAAAGGATATCTCTTGCATTTGTGCATATTTCCTATGCAATGGGCAATAAAAATGGAAAAATAAAGATGGGTTGGGAAAATGGTCCAAGTAGCTAAGTAGTAGTATACTTAGTTAATAATACTATGAGAAAATAATCAAATGGCTTGAAGTTTTTACTTTGATCTAAGATAATCTCCTGTATTTATCTAAGGCACATTTCCCTTTATTTTTTTATTACTAAAGGCCTATTTAGAAATTATTTTAATAAATGAATCTTAGACATGTATAATAATGCACAATACTTACATTGTATAAACACTTTCATATGTGTATAAGGAAAAGAGCATAAAGTGTTAATCGTGGTAGGAAAAATTCGGGTCTGTTATGTATGTACATTTTTTAAAAGTTTAATTAGTGAGCATACTGTTTAAATATATAAATACATTTTATAGATTTGAATGTGATCTTGAAAACATTTTACTAGTCATGAGTAGAATAATTTAAGTGCATTTTGTTAAATGTAGTACAAGAAGTTAAGGCCTCAGAAGTATGTCCCTTTTTAACTGTAAAACTACCCTGGTGAACTTTCCCCTAAAATTTTGGAATTAGCCATCACTGAATTATTTCAGTAAAACCTAAGGGGAAAAAAAAAAGATAAAACCTTGGCAAATTTTGCAAATTTTAAGTTTCCTAAGTATCTCTTACTGCACATCCTAAAATGAAAACCATTTCTCTGTGGAAACCTTAAAAAAAAAAAGGCAAAAAGTGCTAGCATTGCCATCCGGACTTTACCTTTTATTTCCTAGCCCAACTTTAGCTTGTTATGTTCAGGGTGTTTGAATGTGGAGTTATTTTAGTTAAGATTTCAACGCGTTCTTGCAGTCTTCTTTCAGAACTATTTAGAAGCCAGTGATTAAAAGGTCCTGGAAATTATTTTTAAGAACTGAACTTAGCTCTGCTCTGGGGTGAAATGTAACTTTCTAGCTTAGTAATCGATTTGTTCTTCCTGAGAGAGAGGAGAGAAGATTTCGATTAAGAGGAGAAGGAGGAGGAGGAGGAGCCCGGGCAAGCCGGTGGGTCGGGGCGAGCTGCGCGCCCGCATCCCGGAGCGCCCCCGAGCATCCCCGGGCGCCGGCCGGCCAGCACCCGGGGCCCGGGACTGCGCCGCGCCCGCGTCTACCCGCTGCTCGGTGGCTGGAGCCGCGAGACGGGCAGGGAGGCGCCGCGACCGAGGCAGCCTCGCTCGGCCACCCCGGAGGGAGGACGTGAACCCCGGCGTGAGCTCCAGCGAGGGTCAGGCCAGGGCGGGAGGCAGGCGGGGCGCCGCGTCCGTCACCCGCCGAGCGGAGGCCGGCGTGATGCCGGGGTCGCCGGCCCCGTTCTCCCTCCTTCGGGGAAGATGGCTCCAGGGCGAACTCGACCCGGCGGCGACCCCTCCGGCTTCTCCCGGGCCCGGATCCCCGGACGCCCTTCTGGAGCTCGGGGTCGGAGTGGCGGGTCTCCCGCACGGCCCGCCCAGACAAAGCTGACAACATGGCTCCCTCGTCCGCTCGCACAAGTTCCTCGCGAGCAACTTGAGCCCCGCGGCCGGCCGAGTGCCCGCACCGCACGCGCCTCGCCCGTCCCCGGCGCCCGGCAACTTCAAGTTTCCCTCCGGAGCGGGGCGGCCGCCGCGGCTCGTCGGCTCCTCCGCCCGCCCGCGCGAGGCCGGGCCCGGGAAACTTTGCACGTCGGCCGCCGCCGCTGACAGCCTCGCCGCGCCGCGCCGCGCCCGCCCGCTCGCTCGCTCACCTTCAGACAGGTCCTCGATGCACTCGAAGGTGATCTCGAACTGGAACGGGTTGTAGAAGGGAGACGGGTTGTCCAGCACCACGACGTTGTTCACCTGAACCTTGGCCATATTTTGGAGACGGAGGAAGAGGAAAAAAGCCCACACACACAATGGGAAGGAGCGGGGGGCTCGGCGGCGGCGCGAGGAAAAGTCCGGCGCGCGGCCGCTCGGGAAAGCGAGCGCAGACCCCCGCCCGCCCGGCGCCGGCCGGCCCGACGTCGTGCAGCGGCGACTTGAGAAACTTTTCCCCCGCTTTCTTATTTACACCGGAACGCTCCACCGTGCGGAGTGGAGGGATTTTTTTTCTTCTCGCAGCTTTCCTATTTCACTAAACTACAGCCCATTCTGCTCTGATAACTAGCAGCGTTGCCCGCGATTGGCTGCCCCCGAGCCCCGGGCCCTCCTCCTCCCGCGAGGGCCTCGGCGGTAGGCAAGATGGGCGCCCGCGCCCGGAACGGACTCGGAAACTTTCACTGCGGCTCCACCTGCTGGTGTGGACCAGGACAAAGGCGGAGAACAAAGTGAGCGCAGTACGGGCTGGGAGGCCCCGCGCGGAGACCGCCGCTGCCGCCGCCGGAGCCGCCGGAGGGGCGGGGTCGGCCCAGGCCACGCCCCCGGCCCGGCGGCTCCCGCGCCGCGCATCGGGCGTGGCCGGGGCGGGGCGAGGAGAGGCCGTAGGGGCGTGGTCTGTGTGGGGCGTGGCCTCGGCGGAGCGTGCGGAGGGGCGGGAGGGCGCGGTGCCGAGTGCTTCCCCGCCCTTCAGCTGGCTGCTGCTGGTGGTTGTTATTGTTTTTTTGTGGGGTTTTTCTTTTTTCTCTTTTCTTTTTCATCTGCTTTTACATCTACCCGGCGTTTATTACCCATTTTTGCTCTGACCGAATTTAGCCCATTCAATGAGTCGTCTACACTAGGTTTGGCACGGCTCTGAACCGTGTCACGATTAGGAAGAGAGGTTGCAGTGGAAATAAATTTCAATTTGCCGAGGGATGCCAGCTTGAAAGAGCAAAGCCATTTTGGAAATCTCTTTCTTGGTCCAACATCTGCCTTGGGGTACGACCGCGAAATGAAGGCTGAAATGATGATTGGGGTTTTTCTTTCTTTCTTTCTTTTTTTTTTTTTTTTTTTTTTTGTCCACATCTGGCTTGGAAAATGTTAATAGGTACTACTGGAGCTGTACCTAAATCGTTTGCTGCCTCTTTTAACTAGGAAAATGAAAATAAAAAAAATTACTTAGAGATGAACGGTTACGCCCCAGGGTTTTGCCTTTTAGTGTGCTTATCGGAACTTGAAAACAGAAAATGGAAGCTTTAGATCAGTGGGCAATAGATGAGATGAGGGGGAAAGGAGAGTTAGAGCACAAAGCAGCACACTGAGACCATTGATTTTTTACAAAAATAGAACCCAAACCGTTTGTGAATTAAAAAGTGTGCCATATACAAGTTAATTATGAGGAACCTGCGCGCTTGAAAGCCAAATCAGGTCTGAATTGAGAAAATGGATTCATTTGTGCTGCTGCTTTTTCACTAGGAAAGAGCTTTTAGCACAGGTGTGATGTTATTGAATATTTACACACTGAGTAGTGTAAAGGTTTCTTTTAGTACCTACTATTCATAAAGTATTTTCCCCCTGTTAAGTTATGCGAATGAAACCATGAAAGTTGTTTAATTGGGTGAGCAAATAAGCCCCCAAAACCCATTTTGCTAAGCTGGAACAATTTTCCTAGTGTGCTGAAATTTCTAGTGCTGGAGTTCTGATTTGTGGTTCTTTGGACATTTTTTATACTTAAGTGGGATGCTTTTGATGAACCTCTCTTTATCTAATGTCCTTTGAAAGTAAATGTGGAACATCTAGTACTAAGCCTCATATGTAGGAAAGAGTAGTGAGGATTTATTGCCAGTGGGTTAACATGTGGGCTCCTCTACTGTAGTTTGTGTTAATTAAGGCAAATTCAAGTATGAGCCAACAGTGGTGCTTGTATTAGTC
>PVKC010037335.1:0-13008 GCA_004027635.1 Crocidura indochinensis
TTACCATAGCAAGACTCTGGAAACAACCAAGATGCCCTTCAACAGACGAATGGCTAAAGAAACTGTGGTACATATACACAATGGAATATTATGCAGCTGTCAGGAGAGATGAAGTCATGAAATTTTCCTACACATGGATGTACATGGAATCTATCATGCTCAGTGAAATAAGTCAGAGAGAGAGAGAAAAACGCAGAATAGTATCACTCATCTATGGGTTTTAAGGGGAATGAAAGACATTCCTGCAATAATAATAATTTGTAGACACAAAAGAGAAAGGAGCTGGAAGTTCTAGCTCACCCCAGGAAGCTCACCACTAAAAGTGGTGAGCTTAATTAGAGAAATAACTGCATTTTGAACTGTCCTAAAAATGAGAACCTATGAGGGAAATGGAGAGCCTGTCCAGAGTACAGGTGGGGGGTGGTTGGGGAGGAGGGAGATTTGGGACAATGGTGATGGGAACGTTGCACTGATGATGGGTGGTGTTCTATACATGACTGAAACCCAAACACAACTATGTATGTAATCAAGGTGTTAAAATAAAAAAAAAACATAGTTGAGTGATACTATTCTGTGTCTATCTCTCTCCCTCTTATTTCACTCGACATGATAGACTCCATGTACATCCATGTATAGGAAAATTTCATGACTTCATCTATCCTGACAGCTGCATAATAATCCAGTGTGTGTGTGTGTGTGTGTGTGTGTGTGTGTGTGTGTGTGTGTGTCAAATTTTCTTTAGCTATTCATCTGTTGAAGGACACCTTGGTTGTTTCCAAAGTGTCTGGTTATTGTAAATAGCACTGCAATAAAAATTGGTGTGTGGAAGGGATTTTTGTATTGTATTTTTGTGTTCATAGGGTATATCCCTAGGAGTGGTATAGCTGGATCATATAGGAGTTTAATTTCCAGTTATTTTAGGAATCTCCATATTTTTTTCCATAAAGGCTGGACTAGACAGCATTCCCACCAGCAGTGAATAAGAGTTCCTTTCTCTCCATATTCCCTCCAGCACCTCTTGTTCTTGATCTTTTTGGTATGTGACACTCTGTGGTGTGAGATGATATCTAATTGTTTTGATTTGCATCTCCCTAATGATTAGTTACGTGGAGCATTTTTCATGTGTTTTTTGGCCATTTGTGTTTCTTCTTTAACAAAGAGTCTGTTCATTTCTTCTCTCCATTTTTTGAACAGATTAGACATTTTTTTGTAAAGTCTGTCAGTGCCTTGTATATCAAGTTTTAGCAAGAATACAAAGAAGAGCAAGGGAAATGGCCAGGTAGCTAATGAGGGTGCTTTTCATGCAGGATGCCCAAAGTCAATATCTGCATTGCATAATCTATATCTCCATCAGAAAAGGCCCTCTGAACACCATACTAGAATACTGAGTAGAGCACAAATTTTCATACCTCCTAAGTAAGAAAATAATAAGCAATAAAATTCATTATTTTCTACTATAGAAGGATAAATCTGCTTAAGAAGTCTGGTAAATGTGACATTTCATCCATCAATAAAGCTACAATATCCTACAGAGTTCTAATATATGCATTGGAGAAAAATGTTAAGCACACTAAAAATATTTTTATAAATAAAAATACATTGACAAGCTATTGGTTGTGGTAGTATAGGTAAATAATGTTAAATCAGTGACAATCAATTACATATTAGCCCTGAAAACAAGAAGGTAGAGGAACTCCTTTTGTTTTCATATAAAAATAAAATGCAAAAACAAGTGGATAAATATTTTTAAATATAGCAAAATTGTGAAGAGCAAAAGACCGATTCATCCTAAATTCAGGATAATAATTTGAAAAGATGAGATGATATAAAGTAAAATATGAATACTTCAATAATAATTTCCACTATTTTATTTAAGCAAGTTGACATAAAGGTGAAGAAAATTACTGTTTCTTATCTTAGATCTTTTAAATTAATTGTCAATAAATTATTCTAATAATTTTAAGATAATTTGGGCTAATTATCAATGGAAATGGAAAATGCTTGATCGACTAGTGTAAATATTAATTATTTAAATTCTCATCTCATATCTAGGGATATGATCTAGAAATTACATATTCTCGGTTTCTAAATTTGCTTATGTTTAGTATTGTGAAAAATAACAGTGGTTCTTTTAAAGTTACTGAATTTGTCCTTGTCACAGTTAACATGATGCCCAATATATAGTAAATACGTTTTCTTATATTTTTGAATCTACATGCCAAGCACATAAATATTTCAATTTTAAAAGTATCACACTCATCACAGAAAAAGATATATCCTATAATTTTATATGCCTACAATGTGAAAAGTCAAAATGCAAATTTAAAGAACAAAATTTTACAAAGTATCGCACAAGTCATAGAAAATGACTTTCACTTTTATATTTTTATATATCTGTAATATAAAAACATAAACTACACAAAACAAATAAGCAGGAAGCAAACACAAGTAGAATAAAATATATTGATAGAGCTCTAATTAACAAATTTCCCAGTGTATTAAAGGATTACTACACCAGTCAAGCTTTACTGTAGGAAGTTAACTTCTGCAAAAATTAAGCTTTGAGAGATTCAAGGAGATTAAAGGATATATGTGATGGTCTCAATATAATGCCTATGCTGGTAAAATATTTCTATATCTATAGCAAAAATGTATTACATAACTATAAAAGCAGCATGTTAAACTGTATTTAATATTATTTATTTTAAACCAGAAATATAAAAAATAACATTTTATTAATAAAAATTTATGTCCTGATAATTATAAAATTAGAAGTGGAATGAGAAATGCTATCACACTTTTATACATTCAATATGATTCATAAATACTAGAAAATCACAGACAAATTAGAATTAACTGGAATATTGGAGGGCAATAAAGGAGTGTCATTAATTCAATATTATTCATTACTCAGTTAACAATAGCACAAACCAACTCAAAAAGGAGAGTAAGGGACCAGAATATTATCACAGTGGGAGGAAGTTTGTCTTGCACTCTGCTGACTTGGAACAGACCCGGGTTTGATTCCTGGCATCCCATACGGTCCTCTGAACCTGCCAGTAGCGATTTCTGAGTGCAGAGTCAGGAGTAATCCTTGAGTGCCACTGGGTTTTACCCGAAAAAAAAGTGGGGGAGAGTGAGAAGACAAAGAATGAGAGAGATGCAATTTGTGTTAAGGTAAGGGTGGGGATGGTTGGTGAAAGGGAAATGGAAGACATTGGTGATCCTGCTTAAATAAAGCAATCACAATAAAAATCTGTATGATCTGGAATTTTTGCATAAATACGCTGCTCAGGGGAACATACCCAGATTATTTTGAATTAGTAGGAAAATATAGCAGGGTTTAACATATTGTATCAAGCTATGAAAAAAATTACTCAGTAGGATTCTTACTTCATAATTAAAAATAAACAATTAACAATTGAATATTTTGTTGATAAAGGTTAGAAACAGAAAATTAGTGGATCACACAATACTCAAGTGAAAATATAACATTTTAAGTCTACATAGTAGTAAAAAATAATAAAAAATATGATCCCTATAACATAAGTCAAAAAGACTGCTATAACTTACTAGCTATCTAGAGAGATATGCTCTTTATATTTTCTATGTTATTTTATTGAAACCATTGTGATCGACAACTTTATTCATAGATGAAGTTAGTTACAGGGGTGAATCAGAGCCATTCCCAGCATCAGTGTCAACCTCCTGCCACCAATGACTTCAGAATGCACCCTATCCCACCACACTTCACCCCCTGGCTTGTCACTCTAACAGGCCCTTTGAGTTTATATTGTTAAAGTTTGTCTTTTGATTCTACTGTTGATAATTTTGGCTTGGTTATTTAGTTACATGAAATTTTTTTCTCCACCAATGCACCTGAGAAAACTATCCTAGGACTTGTTTTGACAAGCACAACTAAACAGAACATTTCCTGACACCATTAAAAGACATTGGTGTTTGATACTGAGCATGTCTGGAGCCTGTAGTTGTTCACATGACATTATGCTGCAAGGGTAGAGAATCCCTGTATCTCTTAGGCCAAGGGAATTCCCTTTCTAATTTCCCCAATATTCATGGTGTCTATTCAAAACACCACAAATAAACACATATATAAATATATATATCATATGCCTGATATATACACATATATAGGGGAAAAAACTATATACACAGACATTATGTATGTTACAGATGAACATTAGACAGACATAGAGGTGGCCACACATACAATCATGTACACATATAAACAAACAATGAAGATTGTTTCATAGGTCGCAGTTAAAAACTGATCCCTGTGCGAAGGGTCAGAACCCTTAAAAATATAAAACCAGCAAGTTAGACAGAAAGGTTTTCTTTCCATTTCTAGGCAAATCATCTTTGGTGAGGGTAAACTTTACTATAGAAATGCCTCCTGTGATAGATTATGCTAGAGCCTTCTAACACAATCCTAATTTTCAAGTCTAGAATACAATATGGTAATGTGCATTGTAAAAGGAGTCTACACCATCAAGTATCATCTAAAAGGTCTTGAGAATCCAAGTTTCTTTCCTGAAAGCAAACTGAAAACTTGGGAATTGTAATATTTTAGTAAACTAACTGGACTTGAAAATAGATTGCAATAACATACTCAATGAATGACATGTCTATGGCATGCAGTCGTGTATTCCAATGTTATCTGTGAACATAAACATTAGATTATATTAGCAGGCATAATCAAATGGAAACTGAATAGAACAGAATATTTATCAAGAAATTGTCTTAATGAGCACTGTATTCTGATTCTAATATTGCATTGTAATGTGAAACTAGGGTGACTAGACTATATCTCCAGAACCATTGTGAATGGTTAAAGAGTCATTATAGACAGATTAAAATTAAGGGAATAGAAATTCTTACAATGCACACTGTAGTAGGAGTCCATGGCTTCCAAACAAATTCTGCACCTGTTTCTGTTGTTAAAAGCATTAAAACATTATTATAGACACCTATTAAGTGTAGTTTATTGAACACCTGCTCATTCTAAATGACTGAATCTAATGCTGAATGTCTCCTTGAAGTATAGAAGAGAATATAAACTTTGTGTTTCTCCTCTTTCACCCAGTTTCTTTGATTCTTCTCACTATATTCTGAACTTACGGTGTTCAAGACAAATACAATTTACACCACTGTATTTGTTTTCTAAATACCAAATATAAGTGATATCATTCTATGTTTATCCTTCTTCTTCTGGCTAACTTCATTTAACTTGGTTTGGTATTTAGATTTAACCATTTTTTATTTCCACTCAATGGTCCTGAGTCCATTTGGCCTCATGTATCCCATCCACTTTTTTTTTTCAAACTTTGTAGAAAGACATAGAAATATGAGACAAAACAAGATGATTCATGCTCTATGGTTCTTAAAAAAGTGGATCCCTATCTAGAAACTATAAATATAAACAAATCCCTATCTAGAAACTATAAATATAAACAAAAGTATAGGATAAAAAGATGATAAAATTTAAAAATTATAAAGTAAATAGAAATAAATTAATAAAATTTAAAAATGGGGGCAGATGTAACAAGGTTTTTTACTGTACAGGCACAGTAGATACTGGGGAAATTAATTGGGAAATTTCCTTGTACTAAGATATACAAGGTGTCTCTACACTTGAAGCATAGAGTCATGAGGACCACCAAAGGTTCCAGACATATTAGTTGTCAAACCCAAGGTCTTTATGGTACCAGGGAACGTTCTGCCCAGTTGTGGTTGTCAAAGTCATTCCTCTATAATTAGATATTTTGATTTTTGCATAGATCCTAATACAAAGCTTAGGATAGAGTATTTATTATTGGATCCAAGTAAAGTTCTGCTCAGTTGTGGTTTTTGAAGTAGTCTTCTGAAATTAGTGATCTTGTTTTTGCACATATCCGAAGATGGAGGGTCTTATGATTCTATATCATCATTAGATGATAAGTTGAGGCAACCTGCCCTTAGATCGTAATTGTTGCACATTCCATGTCGTCAGATTGTCATACAAACCTGGCAAGTCAGTGCCAGAACAATATCAAAGCCTCCACCTGGATGAGTTTGATACCTGATGCTTGTTACAGAGAACTGTTTCAGTTCTAAGGTTTGTATCTGGGATTTGGGGTTGGATGGTCAATCTCTGATCAGCTAAGTCTAAGTCAAAATCCAATGACAAATGTTTAGGGTGGAAAGACATTAAGATATCATTGGTCATGGACATATTATAGACAGCTGCTACTATCTTGAGCAAGTTTACTTCCACACTTATTTTCATGAAGGCTTTCATAAAGAATGGGTTTTGAATCTTGTCAAATATTTCCCTATATTATTGATATGATCATGTAGATTTAAATTTATTTTTACTGATGTGGTGTATGATTTTGATTGTTTTCCATGTATTGACTACGCTTGCATCCCAGGGAAGACACCCACTTGGTCATCTTTTTGAGGTCTTATTGGATTCAATTTGCTATGATTTTGTTAAAGATTTTTGCATCTTTGAATGTTTATTACTGAGATTTGTTTAGTTTTCTTTCTCGGTGGTATCTTTGTCAGCGTTTGGAATGAGTGTAATTGGAGTTTTATAAAAGCTATTAGAAAAAAATTTATGAAATGGACTTCTGTCCTAAAATGTGGTCTATACTAACTAAAGTTCCATGTGTACCTGAGAAAAATGTGTACTCAGGTTTTTGTGATGAAATGCCCTGTATAGATTTATTACTTCTATCCTTCTAGTTTTTCCTTTATGGCTCTATGTCTTTTCTAGTGTTCTGACTAGAGGATATATCTAGTGGTGATAAAGGTTTGTTAAAATCTCCCCCTACTATCAATTTTCCATCTTTATATTTGTGAGAAAAAAAGTCTTATATATTTTGCTGGCTCTACATTTGGTGCATAAATATTGATAATACTGTAGTACTTTTTGGTATTTTGTTTCTCTAATCAATACATAGTATCAATCTTTACATTAAGTATATTCTTTAGGTTGAATGCAGTGTATTCTGATATATGTTTGGTTGCTGCAGCCTTTTTGTATTTCAGTGTCTTGTATAATTGTTTTACATCCTTTTACTCTGAGACTGTGTCTTTCCTGAACAGGCAGCAGATGTCTACGTTTTGTTTCCTGATCTAACCCATAACTCTGCATTTTAATTGAGTTTAGCCCTTTGACATTTAAGAAAACTATTGACAGAAATGATTGTTGCCATTATATTGTATAGGATTATTGTTAAAATTGGAAATTTGGTTACTGAAATTGATTATTGAGATGTTAATATAGGGTCTGTATTTTTATTGCTAATGTGGAGTTCTTTATTGTTCAAGAAAGTTTTTAATCCTCCCTGCCATGTAAATGAAAGCTTTGCTGAGTAGTGAATTCTAGATCAATAGTTTCTTCTATTCTTGAGATTGAATATGTCATTCCACTCTTTTCTTGCTTGGAATGAAAATGGAAGATGGAAGATATGGTTTAATTCTTATGTTCTTTCCATTATACTGTTGGTTTTACTTTTTCCTTCCTGCTTTAAAAAACAATCTGCCTCTTTGTTTTATGCCATTTTATTACTCTATGTCTTGGTGTTGCTCTGTTAGGATTTACTTTGTTTGACAATTTTTTGGCCCCTTGGATTTTTACAACAGCCTCTTTCCAGAGGGTTCAAAATATCTCTGCTATTATTTCCCTCACTTGCTCATCCCCTATCTCTTTTTCCTCCCTTTATAATTTTTCTATGATTTAGAAATTATTTCTTTTTTCTTTATTCATTAAATACCTTACATTTTCTTCCAATGCTTCATCTTTATTAATTTTCTTTATTGACTTCATTATAATTGCTAGCTTGTAATTTGTCTTCAAGTTCATCTATGTGATTCTCCACCTGTGTAACTCTAAACTGATGGCTTGCTAACATATTTTGTAGTTTCTTCAGCTCCATTTGTATGGATTCGATCATCTTCTAGAAGAGTTCTTTGAGTTGGTTTAATTGTTCATCTATAGTTTTCTTACATTCATAGGCTAGCGAATTTTTTATTTCTATTGCTAAAACATTAAGTGTTGATTTTAGGTCCTCATCTATAAGACCCAGGCATTTTGGTGCACTTAAAATTTGCCAGGATTTTCCTTTATACCTACAACTTCAATTGCATTCCTTAGCTTCTCCATTATTTTTTTTTTTTGCATTTAGTGTGTTGGTATGCTTGAGTTTCAACTATTTAAGAAATTGATCTACTGAACTATTTGTATATAATGTGGTGAGATGTATATCTACTTAAAACGTTATTTTTCTAAACAAATGAAGTTACCTAAGTATGATAAAATATGGCAAAATAGTTCATTGATTTGTTCAGCTGGGTTTTGAGTGTATGTTTTCTAAGAGTAGAAGTACTTGATGTAATATACTTAGAACTATATAAGTTGAAATGTATTCGTGCAGATGTTTTTGTGTTGCATGTTTGGGAGAAAAAGGATTGATAGCACGGACTATAGATGCCCTGTTTCTTCCCAGACACAGTCCCAAAATAGCCTGAAGAGGTCAAGGATCAGAACTGAAGGTAAAGTCTGGAAAGAGAGATGTACTTTCTATTCTCTCATTCATTTGCATTTCTCTTATCCCAAGAAGTTTTATCCTAATTCACAGAAAGTTTATTTCTCAGACAAGGAGAATCTAAGAAGCTTGAGTCCACACTCATCTGACAGACTACTGATTTGCTAAATATAAAATAGTTCAAATCAGACTATTATTAAAAATTCATAAGTCTCGATTTATGAGAAGTGAAATAGAAGTGTTGAATAATTGGGGGCACTCTTGTGGTAGTGAAGACATGGTTGTTTTGCATTAAAATAATAAATTCTAAATCTATTATAATCATGTCATCTAACTATGTCACCTATTATAACCATGTCACCTACTAAAATAATATTATTTTTTGAAAGGAAAAAATAGCCAAATATTCATGGAAGTGCAAGAAAAATGACAGACTAAATCAAGCTAATCAATATGTTTCCTATTTTATTGGAAACCTTCAACCTGAAAACTGGGTCATTCATAATAAAATTTAAAAATTTAAAAATTAAAGCTTTAGCAAATTTAAGAATTTATATAGCACATTTAGGAATTGATTATATAGAACTCTAAAGACTAAAATCTGATGAATATATGACAAAAAGGACTAATGAGAGACTAATATTGCATTTCTGGTAAAATCCTCATTAGAAGATCAAGGTCCTAGTAAGGTATTAAATAATAAGCACAAAATTGATTGATTAATTTTGAGATACAATGGAAAGGAAAAATTTCATCATAATCAAATAAATAATATGAGGCAAGAATTGACAATTTTATCATTTAATAAATATACCACAAGGAAATAATAATTAAAACTGTATAATATCTGGTATTAGAGAAAATAGAATAATAAAGAAAAATAGAGTTCAGAAATAGATCCTTCAAAAAGTTTAGTTTATGGTCTAAATTGAACATTAAATTGTTGATAAAACATAGGAAACCACATATATTTAATACAAAAATAGATAATTCCATGCAAATGAAAACAACAGAATTATAAGGACTGAGAAAAGGAGAGAAATGAGAGATTAATGATGAAAAATTTTATTTAAAAAGCAGTACAGGGGACGGAGAGACATTACGGAGATAGGGTATTTGCCTTGCTTCCAGAAGGACAGTAGTTCGAATACCGGTATCCCATATGGTTCCCTGAGTCTTCCAAGAGTGTTTTCTGAGCATAGAGCCAGGAGCAAACCCTGAGCACTGCCAGGTGTGACCCCCCCCCCAAAGAAAAAGCAGCACCATCTAAATTTTATAAACTACTGTATTGAAATAGCATATGTAATAATATATGCGGCTTTCTGGGGACCCCCGGCCAGTGGAGAGAGAAAGGGGGGTGAATGCCGCTACTAGTTCGTGAGTTTCCTGAAGCCGACCCAATCCGAAGTATCTGTAGAAAAATCTGAAGAAGTTAGAAAAGATGACCCAAGTCTGGTTGCTGATCAAGGGCAAATTTATTAAGCATGGGTAGGCACTTATATACTTTTCACACAAAGGGAGGCAGGTCTTGGGAACTATTGGTTACTTCAAAAGAGTTTTGTCCAGTCATATTTCAAATACAGGTACATCACCAAAAATGGGCAAAGGCACTTTACATTTGACTCTATGGGGCAGCTAGACATTGGTTGATTCAAACAAGTCTCTCTACCAATCATATGCTTACTATGGGCACTTAGCCAAAAAAGGAAGGGGATAGAGTTACACTATTATCAAGGAATTCTTGGTAAAGCACAGCCTATAGGTGGTGAGGAAAGGAGAGAAGATAGACATAACTTAGTGGCTGGTTCCAACAACTTTAAACCTAACAGGGGTCAGAGACATAAGGAGATGCTATTTGCACCTTGCCCTCAGCCTCATGGCCCTATGGTTAGCACAAGGGGCTATCTTTTTGTAGCAATATTTCCTATTTGCTCAGGGCTAAAACCTGCCAGCAGTCACGTAAGCAGCTCATTGGAGCTTTTCCACAGAGACAGAGACTATGTTTGATGGCATCTATGTTGTGCAGCCTAGAGCAGTCTGCCACAAATATACATGTAACATTTTAATATAAATTATTTTGAGATACAAAATGCAAAAGTTGAGAATAAAATACTGACAAATTTCATTTCACACATATCAAAAATTGTAGAGATTATCATAAAAGTATGACATGTGACAGATGTCTAGATTTATTCAAATGTATTCTCCATTTTCAGAAAACATATTTATAACAAGTAAAATCATCTTTATTAGAAATAAAAATTGAAATGTGATATAAATATATGAAATTTATCATTAACTTACAAAAAGATAATTTCCTGTTAACATAGACTACTTTTGATTTTCATCTGTCACTTTTCAGAAATGCTTTCCTTATAGTTTTACTTTACTCTTTGACTTAATCAAAAATAAACTCTACTCCTTTATGATATGATTGATTTGACACTAAAATAGTGTGCACTATCACAGATCCTTTCTTAAAGAAGGCAGTTCCATGCCACAAAGGAGGAAAGAAATCTCCAATTGATTAAGACATTTCAATGCACCTACCAAGAGTAGATTATTTATGAAAGGACACTGATTCACCTCTGAGCCTAGTCCATAATGTTTACAAGTATCTCTAAATCCCTTTATGTGTCAGAAGGATAATTGCATTTTACTCTGAGAGGAATCTTGAGGCCAGAGTTGAATATGAAGGTCTAATAGTTTTAGATAAAGGAGGAAAATATAGGCCAATCCTTAACAAAGCTCCAGTTACTGCTGCTTGCAATAACTTCTCCAGCTAAGTCAACTCAATACTTGCAGGGAAATTAGTGGACCCTTATCCTCCTAGAATACTGACTGAATATAGGGTTATGCAAAACTCATATTAATCCAAATTCACATGGCATACACTAGTATTTCTGTTACAGACTCCCAGACCTGAGAGTCTTAGTGACTCCTAGGTTTGACTCACAATACTCCCCTTGGGTAAATTACAGAAGATTACCTCAAAGCATAATAAACAAACTTAATAGAGCCAACTTATAACTCACCTAGCCCAAGGAGTGAAGATGATATCCCAGTCAACTCTACAAGTCTCAACCAGTTTTGTAATTGATTATAGAAAAACTTTAGAGACACTATGATATGGATGTTTAATGAGCTCAAAGAAACAATGGTTCAGTTAGTTAAGAAATGTCAAAAAAACTCTTGAGAGAAGAGTTTAGAAAATCCTAAACATAAATGATGGGCGTAAAAATATTATAGATGAAATCAATACTAAATGGAAGAACTAAACTGTAGAAGGGAAAATAATTCGCGAGCTCTGAGATGGAAAGAAGGAAACCTCTGGAAACTACAGACAGTGAAACAACATCTGAAAAGAATGAGTAGCATACCAAAAAGCTATGGGATCATTTCAAAAGAAAAAAATATAAAAATCAGCCTAGTTTCTGAGGAACAGGAAGGTGAATTTGATGAATCCATAATCAAAGTAATTATAGTTGAGGCCTGTCTACAGCTTAATGTGTGTACCCAGATTCATAAAGCACAAAGAGTCTTGGCAAAAATAGTTCCAGATAAAAGGATCCCAAGACACGTTGTAATCAGAATGGTAAAAATCAAAGACTGAGAAAATATTATTATAAATAGTGAAATTAAAGAATTTACATACGCATTATAACCCATACTTTTCATGGTAGAACTATCAAATTTTAGAATATAATGGCCAGAAATAAATGGTGGAATATTAAAAAAAATGAAATGAAACCTCACCAAGCTAGATTATCATTCAGGCCTGAAGAAAATATTCACAATTTCATTAGCAAGCTACTTTAAGAAGTCAATAGCCTCAAACAAGTTTTACAAGAATTAGTGAAAATACTTTTTTTTTTAACTTTTGAGCTACACCCCATGATGCTCAGGGGTTACTCCTGACTGTGTGCTCAGAAATCGCTCTTGGCTTGGGGGACCATATGGGATGCCAGGGATCCAACTGAGATCTACCCTAAGTTGGCCGTGTGCCGGGCATATGTCCTACCGCTGTGCCATCTCTCGGTCCCAGTGAAGATAATTTTTATTTTAATTAATTTATTTTTATTTTTATTTTTACCACATCAAGTTATACTCAGAGTTTACTCCTGGGTCTGTGTTTGGGGTTCACTCCCACTGCTCCTCCTACTGAGGCTCAGGAGACCATTGAAAGAAATCAAAGAGCAAGGATGGAGGGATAACACAGTAGGTAGGCATTTGCCTTTCACTTGACTAACCTGGGTTTAATCCCTTATGATCCTCCCCCCAAGCTTGCTAGTAGTAATTTCTGAGTGCAGAGTCAGTAGTGACTATTGAGTGTCACTGGGCATGGCCATAATAAACAAAAATAAAATAAAAAATGAAACAGCAAGGATGTGGAAAACGTCTGTTTCTGGATTGGAAGGATTAGTATTGTCAAGACAACAATCCTATTCAAAGTATT
>PVKC010037336.1:0-13020 GCA_004027635.1 Crocidura indochinensis
ATGTTCATAGTATATGTTATGAGCATATTTTTGTTTCTAATTTTAAAGATTTTATAAATCATACTTTCATATAGATTTCCCAACGCCACATAAAAATGCTTCATTGTAAAAATATAAAATAAAATAAGTACAATACATGTTCATATTTGCAATGCTAAAATAATTATTTTAACACTCATTTGTATTAGAAATATTTTTTTTTGTTTTGTTTTGTACTGTTTTGTTTTGGGGCAACACCCAGTGACATTCAGGGTTACTCCTGGCTATGCACTCAGAAATCACTCCTGGCTTGGGGGACATATGGGACACATGGGATGCAACCTAGATCTGTCCTAGATTAGCTGCTTGCAAGGCAAATGCCTTACCACTGTGCTATCTCTTAAGCTCCTCTTTAGAAACATTTTTAGTAAATATTACTTATGAACATATACTTGATATGTTCTACAAATTAAATTCACATTAATTCCTACTGTTGAAAAGAAGGAAATTTGTGGGTGAAACTTTTGGAAAATAGTCAAGAGCTTTCTCAAAAATTACAAAAGAGTTACCACATGATTTAACAGCATTTTTTGAGTACCTGAAAGTTACAGACACATTAAAAAAAATGTCACCACAATGTTTTTGCAACTGTGTTTATAATAGCAAAAAATAACCAAATTGTCCATGGACAAATACTTTGATAAAAATAATATTGCATTATACATTGAATACTATTCAGCTATAAAAATGAAAATTAAACATTCAAATAAAATGAAATTATGTGAAATAACTAAGATAGAATAAAAAGTCATATATTAATTTTCTTAATTTTCATGGTATGAGATTATATGATTGATTAATAAACAAAAATGAAAAGAACCAGTGGATACTAACAAGAGAAAAAAGAAAGACTGAAAGGATATATGGCTATAAGAAGCAAGTTAGAAGACTGATAGTATAGATTTATTTAAAAAAATTTTAATTATAAAATAAATATTTATAAACAAATATTCAGCATATCAGCCTTGGTTTAAGGTTCCTCGTTTTCATTTTGTAATAGTGGGGGCCGGGCAGTGGCGCTGGAGGTAAGGTGTCTGCCTTGCCTTGTGCTAACCTAGGACGGACCGTGGTTTGATCCCCCGGTTCCCCATATGATCCCCCGTGCCTGCCAGGAGTGACTTCTGAGCGAATAGCCAGGAATAACCCCTGAGCATCACCGAGTGTGGCCCAAAAAAACAAAAAACAAAAAAATTTTGTAATAGTACTCTAAACACAAACTATAAAAACCTCACCACTAAATAAGCAGTGTCCATTTTTACCTGACTATACTACTATTAAATATTTCTCTGTTCCTTCATTCAACAAATATATATGGTAATAGTGAATTTATTTTTCAAACTCATTTACATGTGCACCAACAGTCACTGTAAATTTATTCTCATACCTTTCTCTTTGTTTCTGTCTCTGATTACCACATTTGTTATTCAGATGACTGTTTTTACATAGTAAAGCTATGACATTTGTTATTGTAATGACTATTTTTTAAGTAATGACTTTTTTCAAATTTCATGCATATTTCACGCATCTCAAATTCAAATAAAAATTTGTTTGTTATCTTCTCTGTTAAACATGTTGTTTATAGGTACTTTGGAAGTAGTGATTTTATTATAGTATTTCTTACAAAATTTAGAACTCAATATATAGATATTAAATTGCTTAATTAATTTATGCATATCTATAGATCTTTATTCCTAGAAGATTAGTGTGAGAATACCATTTATATCCATATAACAAGAGCATATACTGAAAAGGACACCAGCTAAATATCAGAATCTAGTCTCCTTCCTCAAAAAAATTCTGAAGGAAGTTATGAGATACAGCATCCCCACAATTCTCCAACCTGACAAAATTTTCAGATTAGAATCAGAAGCAAATTAAACACCTAAGTAAGGGAGCCTTGGTTGGGGATGAGCAATATGCCCCCCAAAGCAAGAACTACACTGTTTGGGTTTCCCAAAAGCACACACAAACAGAAATATGTGATCTTTTTTTTCTCCATGACAAACACTGCAGATAAATGGAATCTGCCATAAATTTAGTCCTACAAACAAGTGCAATGGGAAATAGTTCAGAACCCCACTGAACTTAGTCATCAAAACCAAATCAAAACCAAAATGGTAGACTTGAAGCAGATGTTTAAGTAGTTAAAAAAGAAATGTAATAGAAAGCCAATTCAGGGGTCTGAGTGAGTCATAGTGCAGAGGTAAGGCATTTGGCTTGCACTTGGCTGGCCCAGAATGAAACTGGGTTTGATCTCTGGAGTCCCTTATGGTCCCCCAATATTTTTCTATTTCTTCTTTTTATTTATTTTTTCTTCTTTTTCCTATTTTCCTTTTTTCTTCTTTTATTATTATTTTTATTATTTTAAATTTTTTTTCATTCTCATGGTTATTATATGATGGTGGTTGCTTTTAGTAGCTGGGTGCTTTTCTTTGTACTTGATGGGTTTTTGTTTTAGTTTTGGTTTTTCTTCTTTTTTTACTTCTTTTAAATTGAGATTTATAATCTCTAGATGGAATCCTCCCAGTTTTTTTTTTAATTTTTTTCCCATCAGCACCTCATAACTTGAATCGTCTTGTTTTGCCTCAGGAATTGAGGGGGGAAATGGAAGGTACCAGGACCAAACAGTCATAGGAACATTGAGTGGAAATAAAAAGTGATCAGACTTAAAAACCAAACCCAAAATCAACGACAACAGAATTTATACCCAATCTATAAAAATCTATACAGAGAGGGAAGCAGTTACACTAGCAGCCCCCCCCCGGGGGGGGGTGCAAATGAGGGAGACATGGGATATATGCTGGAACACGAATGGAGGGAGAACACTGGTGATGGGAATGGCCCCGATTCATTGTCATTATGATTCATATTTCACTTTGATCACAATAAAAATTATTGAAAAAAAACAAATGAGGATAAAATACACAAAATGTCCCAACTTAGAAAATTAAAAGGAAGGTATAGTTCAGAACACAAATTTAAAATGTATGTAAATATAATTAATAAAATTAAATTCATAAAAGCAAAATAAAATACAATGAAATTAATGAAACAAGAAACAATGGACAAATAATAAGACTCTTGTCTCACATGTAGCAACTGGAGTTCAAGCCTCAGCACTAGACATGGTTTCCTGAGTACTGTCAGGCATAGCTCTAAGTCGGAGCCAAGAATAAGCCCTTAACATGTCTGGTTTGGTCCAGAAAAACAAAAAAATGGAAAATCAGTAAGTAACTATTTAATAGCTTTACAACTATAAAGGACTATGGCAATATTAATAAGATGAAATACTAGTTGAGGAGTAAATATTGGAGATAAATAAAAAGGCATCATATGTATCTTAAAGCTTGATGTAAAATTGATGTAAACAAGTGTGCAAACTACATTAAAGTATTCAATTTCTTATATAAATAAATATAATAACCAAGCCTAATTTAATTAGGAAACAAAAAAAACACAAAATCCCTAAATCACTAAGGTGTTGAAATAAAATACTTATATATATTCCGATATGGAAATTATACATTTTTATTATATATTGTTTTATCATAATGTTATTTTATTATTTGAACTCTGCCAAATATTCAAATATGAAATCATTCAGTTTAACAGCAACTTTTTTTAATTGTTATATTGACAGGTAAAAATAAGAAGCAAACCTCTGAATGAGATGAATAAGCAAAATTGTTTGGTTTAGTTACTTTTAAACGGAAATAAAATGGCCTAATGTTGAGAGATAGCAGAGGATTTATAACTGTTGGTAATGGTCTAGAAAGGGTCCACAAGTTGTGCTCCAGAGCTGCATGCAGCTCTTTTGAAGCTTTGCCCTGACTCCGACAGCAGAGCAGATTGCAGGGGGGGAAGGGGAAAGTATCACTTAAGTATTTTAATTGGCTATTAATTTGCACAAATATACGTTTTACGTTGTTAAGTGGAAAAGTTCTTTTGTTCTTCAGATCGACAGTTAACTTCACGATCCAGTATATAGCATTTGCGTGTCATCCTTGCTCAGGGGCCATGCTAATCTTCTCTTTATAGGTATAATTTTGGTGTATGTACTGCCAAAGCGGAGCACAATCCTGTATATATCATTAAGATAAGAAATAATGCATGCAGCGATATATTTGTTTAAATGTCGCCATGGTTTTGCGGCTCCCAGGTTTTTCCCCCCTTCGGAAACGAGTTCAAGTGCCTCTTTATGTCTTAAAGGTTGCGACCCCTGAGAGTTAGGCCAATGTACATAATAAGTGATCTTTCCATAATTATATATACACACTTTATTACTCATTTTAAATAGTCATACTAGATGTTATAAGATAATTAAAATTTGGGCTGGAAAGGTAGTGTAGCAAATAGAACATTTGCCTTCAATGCAGCCAATGCAGGATCCCATGTACCCATATTGACTCTCAAGCATTGCCAGCTGTGACCCAAATCAAACCAAAAATGACAATAAAAATTCTTAAACCTTTATTTGATTTTAATAAAAAATATATTCATAATGTTTAACAATTTAAAAGTAGAACGCTTTGAAATTTATTTCACTTTCTTGTCCAAGGCACTTAATTTTCAAATGACCTAATCCACACAGCCAATTTCTATTAATTTGTATCTTTATTCATTTTCTTAATATAAAATGTTTACTTAATTTTCCCTTCTTATCTTTGAAGATTAATGATGACAATCTATAAAATCCCTCTTACTTTGTTATTTATTTTAGCAATATATGTTAGAAACCTCTCTTTTCCAGTATATAAAGAATTTTCCTGTGTTTTGTGTTGCTCTAAGTATACTGGTTTAATTAGGGAGATGAAAGCAAATAATATTAGCACCATTTTTTTTTTGGCTATTTCATTTTTGTATGTTTCTTTGTTTTTTGGGCCATATTCATTGACTCTAAAAGGTTACTTCTGGCATGCGCTCAGAAATCACTCCAGGCTTGTGGGGACACTGGCGAGGGATTGAACATGGTCCATCCTAGGCTAGCTCTTGCAAGACAGTCCCTTACCACTAGCACCACCGCTCCGGCCCCTATTTTATATAATTTTCAACATGTTTTATCTTCTTCCAACATTTTCTTCTTGCAAACGATTATAGTGTGAATATCCTTAGAAAGATCCAACCTTTAAAATATAATTCAACATATCCTATTAAATATTATCAATGTGTAAAATTGCTTTATAATTTGTTTTTATTTTTACTTTTTATTACTTTATGTAAATACCATGATTTTCATAGTTGTTCATAATTTAATTGTTTCTGGCATTCAATGTTCCAACAGCAACCCCAACACCAGTAAAACATTCCCTCCACCATTATCCACACTTTCCTACCCACTCATAAGTCTACCTACATGGCCGAAACAAAGTAATGTATTTATTTATTTACAAAGTAATTTAGTTAAACCAAAAACCCTATAAAATTTTTAGAAAGTACTTCAGTACAAAAGAATTTGTGACAAATTGTTATATTACACAATGGGGTCATTAAGTCACTGTTTGAAGGTTTACTAAACTGCTTGCTGTTTATTGAGTAGTCTTGTGTTGCTTTTGTTTATTGAAAATAGTAGGCTTCTATGCTACTTTCTCATATAATTTAGTGTGTTCCTACTGGGATGTAGATATTGAGGAATTTGGAGGTATGGATTGGCTGCATAGGTAGTCAGGAACTCACAGATAATGTTGAACTGGACTGATGAGCCCATGTTGGTAATTGTAGCATATGGGTGTGGCTGCTGGAACTTCTGGAAGCATGGAGATATTGCTGGATGTCCTCCTACCCTGGCTCTAAGAAAACCTGAGTTTTTTGTCAGCTTAATGTCTCTGCAGAGATGTATTATGATACAGTGAAGTTGAGCCTATTGTTATGGTAGTAACTATGGGGTGGAGACGCACTTCTGAGGATTCAAAATGACAGGGTCTTTTTGTCTCCTGAGAGTGCATCCCTCCTGAGTGTACCCAGAGTTGGCAGCCAGAATACCAGTGTACCCATGAATTTTTATAGTTTGGCTTGCAACTCTTCTGAGATTAGTGGTAAATCCTTGGTATTGGCCAATGAATTTACATGGCAGCAGATGGAGGATGTGGGTGTGACTGCTAGGGCTTCCAAAAGAATGCAGTGGGGGGAAAATGCCTGCCCCTACTCCAAGACTTAAAAGTATTTCAAAAGACAAATTATCAGAAATACAGTGGCAACACCAAGGTTATTATTATCCTTCTTGTAGAATGATAGACAATACTACCACTTTTATCCTAAGAACAAAATAAGATAAATTATTTCCCCATAGTCTCCTAGAACAGGAGTCTGTAAACAAATTACTTCTTGATTTAAATTTCTATGTCTTTCATCTAAAATATTTTAACATCTTTCATATCTTTAGAGTCAATATAATATTTTTGTTAACCATCTGTTCATATCAGATGCCCATTTTTATTGGATTTTCTTTTGTTTATTAATTTCTAGAAATCTTTTAATACATTAGAGTATTTTGCTGTATTTTTGCAATTACTTGAAAAATCTTCTATTTTGTCTTTTGACTTTTCAGATCATGTTTTCATGCAGAAAACTACATTTAACAAAATGTAGCATTTGTTTTTGCAGTCTAGAGTTCAAATATAATAAACACCCTTATTACAAAATTACTACTACTACTACTAACACAAAATTATAAAATATAGTGTTCTCTCTTCTATAGACCTTAATGATATAATTCTTGTTTGCTTGGGTTTTTTTGTTGTTGTTTTTGTTTTTTAGGGTTTTTTGTTTTTGTTTTGTATTGCTTTTGTTTTGGGGTGACACCCGGCAGCGATCAGGGGTTACTCCTGACTCTACACTCAGAAATAGGAGTAACCCCTGAGCACTGCCAGGTGTGACCCCCCAAAAAAACAAACAAACAAACAAAAAGAAATAGCTGCTAGCAGGCTCAGGGAACCATATGGGATGCCGTGATTCGAACCACCGTCTTTCTCATGCAAGGCAGATGCCCTACCTTCACGCTATCTCTCCAGCCCCAAATGGTATAATTTTTATTTGAAATTATTTTGTTTGTTTGTTTGTTTGTTTTTTGGGCCACACCCGGTGACACTCAGGGGTTAATCCTGGCTATGCGCTCAGAAATCCCTCCTGACTTGGGGGACCATATAGGATGCCGAGGATCGAACTGGGGTCCGACCTAGGCTAGCGTGGGCAAGGCAGACCCCTCACCCGTTCTGGCCCCCTTCTTTGAAATTTTTCATCTATTTGAATTCATCCTAATATTGATTTGTAGTTAAACTAATTTTAGTCAAAAACTTTTATTAAGGATAAGGAACATATAGATTATGCTAAACTAGATATGGTAATTTCAATGCATTATTTTGAGAGAATGACTTAATATTTATATTTTCACTGTGGTCCTAAAACAATGCTCTTTTGCACATTATTTTAAGCGGCATAAAATTTGTTCAAAAGTTAAGTCCAGGAACGAGTGTTTGAGTTAACCAGATGTTGATGGGGAAATGATCT
This sequence comes from Crocidura indochinensis, assembly GCA_004027635.1. NCBI lineage: Eukaryota > Metazoa > Chordata > Mammalia > Eulipotyphla > Soricidae > Crocidura > Crocidura indochinensis. The sequence goes on from PVKC010037336.1 coordinate 7,543, forward strand.
GATACGTGTAATCAAAAAAAAAAAAAAGCACAGGAGATGAATAACAAATGATAAGAAGCAAAAGAACCTGAGATCTTGTCTGCAGAACTGAGCTTACTATTTCTGAGAGGGAAAGGTAAATGTGGGCATTCATGGGGTAGAGAAGTTGGGATTTCTGCAGGGCTTCTAGACAATGGTATAGGAAGAAGTCATTCTAATGTAGTCTATAGGGTTGGAACATTGTATTCATGGATCCTTACCATTAATAGTATTATGAATTATGTTGACTGAAATGAATAAAGTCCACTAAAATAAAAAACCCTGCCACTCCAGCACCCCTACTTTTTCTTGTTTTGTTTTGATTTGTTACCTTTTGACTTTATTTTCCTTCTCTTTTTTCTTCCACTTTTCTCTTTCTTTTTCAGTCTTGTGGTTATTATTTGGTGATTTATTTTTATTTTTATTTGCCAGGTGCATTTTTTTTCTTTTTTCTTCCATATTTTTCCTCTCTTTCTTTTTTTGGTAGTCGTTACCAATTTTTTTCTCCCTTTTTCTTATCCTTTTTATCTCCAATGATGGTGGAATGGATGCTCAAACTACAATAAGCTGTAAAGTGGAGACCAGTTGCACTAGCATTCTGGAGGGATAACAGAGGGAGATATGGGATACATGCTGGGAACAGGGGTGGAGGGAGGACAGTACTGGTGGTAGGAATGCCCCTCATTAATTGTCACTATTTGCCATAAATGATGCAGTGAAAGATTTGTAATGCACTTTGGTCACAATAAAAATTAAAAAAATGAATACGGAAATAAAAAAATGAACCAATAAAATGCTATAAATAAAAAGTTAGTAAAAATTGAAAAAAAAGTTAAGTAAATTGAAAATGGTCAAGAAACTCAATTCATTCTTTTCAAGCACATTAGCAATGCTGAAATCATTTCAAACAAATTCTGATGGAAAGCTTTTTGCTCCACTTTAGTGAATTCGATTAAATATTGTTGTATGCTTAGATTAACCAGTTTAGGAAAACCCCATGCTTCCTTCTACTTTTTTTAGACTTGAGAAATCATAACCTGTTAAATATTATTACTGATAACATTTCTATAGTAAATTTTATAATAAAAGCATGCTATGGAGAATGAAGCAGTGGTACAGTGATAGAGCGTTTGTATTTCACAGGCTGACATAGGATGAACCACGGTTGTATACCCTGAATCCCATATGGTTCCCCAAGCCAGGACCGATTTCTGAGGGAATAACCAGGAGTAACCCGAGCATTACAGGGTGTGGCTCAAAAAAGCAAAAGAAAAGCATGCCATAAGTTAACATAGTAGAAATAATGCCTTGGTCATTCTGTGGAATATTCTCTTTTAAGCAGTATCTCAGCCCACTTCACTACAATTGATTGCTTGGCAATCAATATGAGATGAGAATAAAAATCTTCAATATCTGGCTTCTTCTTAAGTTATGACAAATATAGACAGAAAAGTCAAGAGTCAGACTTAGTCAAGGTTTTCACCAGTCTGCCTAAAAATAGTTTTATCTCACAATCTATTGATTGCATAGATACCAAGAGGCTGAGAGGATTGAATTAGACTTTCTCTATGTAATAATAAAATTCCTAAATATAATATCTATGTATTTGTTTATTTAACCAAATATAATTTAGTAGAAAATTCAACGCAGAGGTAACACGTGAAGAAAAAAAAATGGGGTACATGCAGGCAAATGGAACTTAATAGAAACATGTAAAAGGGATAAACAAACAATGGAAAAGATACTGAAGCAATTACAGTATTTCTGGGCTTGTTTTAATTTGACTTTAGTCTTAGCATTTCCTTTAATTAGTTGTATGGCATTTAGCAAGAGATACTTTAGAGTCCTCATTTATATACTAATAAAGTAATACTAAAAAATTGGATGACTAAAATGATCAATATTATAATCTTTATTTTCCAGGAAAACAAGAGAAGAATTAGGTTTTGGTTGCATAAAGAGGGCCATGCCTAAGAGGTCCTAATAAAGCTTTATCATTTTTACTTTGAATTTAATAAATGTTTTTTTCTTCTTCCTCTAATCAGATATCAAATTGACAAATAGCTTCATATTTTAAAAATATGTATGATCTCAAATTTGTTTATAACTCATAAATTACATATAATTATTTTTCTACTATTCCTGAGAAAAAATTGTCAAAAATGTTTATAATGTCAATTTTATTCCAAAAAAAACTATGGCAAAATAAAATTCTTTGATCCTATAAAATGATTTAAAATACACAACTTAGAAAATAAATTTTGAAAAATTTCTTTTTTATATTTAATGACAGAATTTTATTTTTCAGTAGAGCTATTCCCTACCCAACTTACACTGGAACTATGCTCTAAGAACCTATCAAAATTGAAAATGACCATCATGCACTAAAATAGTATAATTTTTTTAATTAAACAAAATATATCATCATATGAAGCAAAACCTATATTTTATTAAAAGCACTCATAACATGATGTTCTGAAAGGAAACAAGATATGTGGCTCAGGGAAGATCAAATTCAAAATAATGGGTTTCTATTTTATTATTATTTTATTATTATTCTATATTATTATTATTTTCATACAACCATTACATATAAAAGTCTAAGTCACAATACTATAGTATTTATATATGTAAAATGAATCAGAAAGATAACTAGATAAAATTTTTATAAATCAGTTTAAATAAGCAGAGAATAACATGTGTGAATGTTTATTCTAGAAACAAGAAAATTTATTATGACCATACCAGTTTGTTTTTACTTTTTCATTGAAATATAATAGCTTGTTTTTGACAGTCTAAGATAAGATTTCAGTATATGAAAGAACATTTGGTTATTCTGTCTATTACTTAACATGATATGCAATAACTTAACTTTGATAATTCTTTACTGATAATTTTTCCATGAACAAAAAAAACCTCCTAAATTTTCTTAGGAAAGAAATTTCTGGATTTCTTTCTTTATTTCATAAGATTAATTTTTATATATGGTTTTTCCTAAATGAATTAAAAAATTAGTATCCATGGTGTCCTCTACTCTGTACATATTGAAACTTTTGCATGATAATTTTCCAAAAATATTTTCAAGATGAACACTTAAGGAAGTAAAACTTCTCCAAATGTTAGAATCTATCCATGAATAATTTTAATATTACCTAAATTAACACTCTGAAACTATAAACATTAGAAATCCTTTGATCTGTGGTTCATAAAATTTATAAGAATCTATGCAAGAAGTTCAGAACTTTGTGGTTCTGACTATGCTTAATAGATTAATTCAAAGAAAAAGTGTGTGATATTCAAAGAGCAGGGCTTTCTGTCTCTTCTGCTGAAATTCAATGCTTTATTCAGTTATATTTTATAATTAAATAAGAAAAGAGTTCACTATTAAAGGGATAAACCTGGACAAGAGTTATATTTCTGATGACCATACAAAAGTAGAACATTATATATTATATGTATGTATAGATATATTTTTTTCTTCAGTGTCTGCAATCTTCCCATCTATTGCCTCTATTGAGGAAAACTGAAGGAACTAAAAAATAATAGTGGTCAAAAAAAGGGGGAGGGTGAAGAAATAGCACAGATATAGGGCGTTTGCCTTGAACATGGCTGACTCAGGAAGGACCATGGTTTGATCCCCTGCATCCCATATGGACCCAAAACCAGGAGCAATTTCTGAGTGCATAGCCAGGAGTAACCGCTGAGTGCCACCAGGTGTGGCCCAAAAACAAACAAACAAAAAAGTAACAGTAGTAGTTACTACCAAAAAAATAATAAACAAACAAACAAGAAAACGTGACTGTAAGGGGATTATTTGTGATTTTCTACAGATAAAAATGTCTGATTATTGAGGGAATCATATGACAAAATCTATCTCAAATTGTTAGGACAACTATTGCCTAAATTGCAAATATAGAAATAAGTGCAAGTTTTCACAATATAAACTAGTTAAGTCTTCATTACATGGCATTAATAATACATAAAACTTTTTGCTTACCTTCTTTTTTAAAGTCTACTTCATTAGAAAGTGAATTTCTGAAGATTAAGTACATTATTCTATGTATTCCTATACAACTAGAGCCTAGAACAACTAGTGCCTGGAACAGTGTAAGTTATCTCTAATAATACTTACTCTAAAAATAATTGAGAGGAGTCAGAGCTCAGTGGGGAGAGCTTTGCCTTGCACACAGCCGACCCAGGTTCAATCCCCAGCATCCCATCTGTTACCCTAAGGCTGTCAGTAATACTTTTTGAGTGCAGAGCTTAGGATAACCTGGAGCACCACCAGGTGTGGCAAAAAATAAAGCAACAACAACCCCCCCCCCACACACACACACAAAAAAAACTGAGGGGTAGAAAGATAATATAGGAGTTAAGGCATTTGCTGGGTACATATAAATAAAGGAAGTTGATTTAATCTATGGGTGTAAATACTAGTCCCCGAGAGCTGCAAATAATGATCCCAGTATAAAGAGCCAGAAGTAGTTCTGAGTAATGCCAGGTGTTGCTCCAGAATCAAAAAACAAACTAATAATAAAATAAAAAATAATTTAAATAAAAATGAACTGTAACCACCCTCTGCTACACTACACTTTTACAGGAGTAATACTTTAAAATGGAAATTGGCTTGTGTTACAAGTCTACAATTTTACAAGTCAAAAAAATCACTTTTCATTTATTTAGAGTTTATAGCAATTTTATCAAATATGTTTGTTTGAATCAACTTTATTCAAAATAATTTTACAATATACTTACATGTATGTAAAGACAATTTGAGTGCATTTATATATTATAAAACATCAATCATATATGTTATAATAAAATTACTCATAAGAATTTGAGGGGGTGGAAAAAAAGAATTTAATCTGTTTTCTAAATACACATTTTATTTATTATGGAAACATTGGAAGGGCATATATGCAAATCCACATTTCTGCACCTGAAGTTTACATAGTTGACATTTTATTTGATAGAATTCTATTCATCTTCAGAAATAAACAAAAGCATAAAACAATATAGATATAAAACAGCATGATAGTTCTAAGAATATAATAGGCAATATTCTTTTCTGTCTAATTTATAAATCCATACAAATGTGGGTAGGAGTAACAAAATTTACCAAAAAACATATGCCTAGCATTTAGTTATAAAAATAGTTTAAAAAAAACCAAATGTGTAAGATAACATAAACCATAATATATTCTATGTATTGTGTATACTTGTTCTCATACCCTTTAAAAAGTGCCAAAAACCTTTAAAAGATTTCTGAACACATTCTTGCATACTGACCAAATATAGTGTCCTACATTGGTGGCAGAAAATGTGCACTGGTGAATTGTGGTGTACTCACATTGCATGAGTGAAATACAATATGAATTCAAACTTCATCAAACTCAAACTCAACAATTTTTTAACCATGGTGCTTAAGCAAAGAAATAAACATATAATAAATAAATAATA
>PVKC010037337.1:0-12992 GCA_004027635.1 Crocidura indochinensis
TCACTCCCAATATTTTTTGATTCACCCCTTCCACAAAATTGATAGCATTCTTGAATTTATCAGACTGTAACTATATTAACTAAGATAAAACAAACAAATATAAAGATATATTTACCAGAGACACTTATATCTATCCACTCATCAGTTTTACTGAAGGATTTCTCACTTTCCTTGGGGGAATCACACACGTCCTTTGCTGGAACATTTTCATGCTTTTCTTCTTTAAGAGAAATTTCCTCTGGAGTAATTCTAGTTCTGTTGGAGTCTTCTATATCTATAAAATCATCACTAAAATCTTCACTTAAATCATTCTTATCAGAAGATGATAAAGAAGACAAGGAAATATCATCGACATCGTCACTCAAGTATCTAATTTTAGCATCACTCTTCTCGGTCTGGTCACTTTCTATTCTACAACCATCGTTTTCAATTTGCTCTTGGTCCTTATCAGTAGCTTCATCCTTAACCAAAAGTGCAGCATCTTCCTCCACACACGTGTCAGCATGTGAATTTCTATTACCATCCACTGTGATGTTTCCAGAAAATGGAGATCGTCTCGATTTTAGTAGAGGGGGATGAATCATCCTATAACCCAAAGTGGAAGTGATGCCTTGGCCACTGGATAAAGCCAATTTCTTTCCATCAGCAGCAAAAGGTCTATTAAATCCATATCCTAAATGTTCATTCCCATTGAGAACCTCTGATTGCCGGGTATTCCTTGTTAGCATACTCGATCTTAGAGGCACTCTCATAGGTAGCTGTTGGTTCTGATAAGGCTTTGTAAGATCAACTGCTCTATTGAAGGAATGTGATCTGGTTATTGATGAAGGTGGAAGGAATGAACTCTGAATGGAATGTGAAAAACTCTGTGACCTTACCATTTTTTCACAAGTAATAGACTTAATATTATCAAGGGATTGTGCTAAGCTTTCTCCAGAACTGCTTCCGGTGGCACAAGAATTTGCCCTAGGTCTCTGAATGTTACCAGTAGATCGATTTCCATAAAATCCATTCAATTGTGATTTTGGAGCATTGATTGAAGAATATGAAGTCCTTCCTAATAATGTTCCTTTAGTGAATTTGCCCAAATTAGGTGGGCCAGATAAAGACTTTTGGTTCAACTCATCTGCAGATGATACAAACATCGTGGATGGCTTTACTAACTTTGATGTGAGTAAAGAAACACTTTTCAAACCTCCTTTTATCCCATTTTTGTCAAACATTCCTTGAGCAGGTTGCTGCTTTTCAGTGCCAGTTTCTTTATCATGTGAACCTTGAGAATTGTTAGAATGTTCAATACTTTGGGCAGTACATTGGTATTTATTTGTCATTCTCCAGTTAAAAGAATGGGAGGAAGAACAATCGGGGCCATTATTTTTAATATAACTTCTGACATTGCTGCTCCTAGAAGATCCCAGTAAATTAGCAGGTGTTCCATTTGGCATCGGCTGCAGGGTACTTCTTACAGATTTTGCTCCATACCTTGGCAACTTGGAACCCAAAAATGTCTTGATTTGTGTTTTTTCTTCCATGAGCTACAGATTCATTTATTCTTAAATTCTGACAGAATCTGAGAAGACAAAAAAGTAGGTGAAACATTAAATTAAAATAAAGTCCAAAGCTATTCAGCATTCTGAAAGAAATCTTAATAAATATATACCAATTAACTACTATCTTTGTTATAAGAAAATAAATAAAAATTAGTGTATAGATGACAAAAAAATACAAAGATAATGAAATCTGACTAGCACATCTTCCAATTTCCAATTTAAATTTGATGTGGGGGATTGGTTTGGGTAGAGGAAGGGCAGACTCAGTTGATGAGTGTGGTGTTAGAATGATGTATCCATAAAAACAGAATCATAAGTATTATAAATTCTGGTAGCTCAATAAAAATAATAAAAAAACTTTTTATTTGTTTGTTTGTTTTTGGGTGGGTCACACCCGGCAGTGCTCAGGGATTACTCCTGGCTCCATGCTCAGAAATTGCTCCTGGCAGGCACGGGGGACCATATGGGGCACCGGGATTCGAACCGATGACCGTTTGCATGAACGGCAAGCGCCTTACCTCCATGCTATCTCCCGGGCCCATAAAAAAACTTTTTAAAGAAAGAAAAAATTAAAAAGATAAATCAAAATGTTTAGGTTTCATAATATTCTTCACTGCTATCATAATAAAATAATTTATTTTTCTGAAAGAAATGCTCCAATTATCAAAATCAGTGCATTAAAAAAAGGGGGAAGGCGCAGAGCAATAGCACAGTAGCGATGCTTTTTTGCCTTGCATGCAGCCAATCCTAGACTGACTCTGGTTCCCCAAGCCTGCCAGGAGTGATTTCTGAGCTCAGAGCAAGGAGTAATCCCTGAACATCATGAGGTGTGACCCAATCTACAGCACCAGAAAGATAGTACACAAGGCAAGAAAGAAAGCATAATCTTACAGAGATAAGCCTTGGTAATCTGGGTTTGATTCCCAGAGCACCATCAGGAGTGCACAGTCAGAATAAGCTCTCCCCCAAACCCCCAAAAAACGGGGGGCGGTTCGAATCCCAGCATCCCATATGGTCCCCCCACAAGTCTGCCAGGAGTCATTTCTAAGTGCAGAGCCAGGAGTAACCCCCTGAGCGCTTGCGGGTATTATTCAAAATAAAAAAATAAAAGTGGAAATAAAGGTATTTCTTGTGTAGGACAGTGGTCGACAAGCTGCGGTCACAAGCCACATACAGCTCTTTCCACTTTTTAACGCGGCTCTTCTATGTTCCCGGCAGCCCCTCCAGGAGTCAGGACTCTGCTCCTAGCCTCTGTCAGTGCATACCCTGTGTGACTCAAAATAAATTTCAATTGTGGTTTTGGCGAGATTTGGCTCAGTTGAGGAAAAAAAAGATTGCCCATCACTGGTGTAGGATAAACAGAAAAGATCAGCCGACAAGAAAAAATACCTCAAAATAAAGGGAGAAAACATACAAAACAAAAAAACTATACTACAGATATATAAAAAAATCTTTATTAAACTAATAAAACACCAGGCTAAAGACTTAATTCTGAAGGAAGACTGAGTCTTCCTCTCTGTGATTTAGAATTCTATTTTCGTACCGTAGTAGCACCCAAAGCAGCATTTTTCTTTTCTTTTTGGTTTTTGGGTCACACCCGGCAGTGCTCAGGAGTTACTCCTGGCTCCATGCTCAGAAATTGCTCCTGGCAGGCACGGGGGACCATATGGGGCACCGGGATTCGAACCGATGACCTTTTGCATGAAAGGCAAACGCCTTACCTCCATGCTATCTCCCGGGCCCCAAGCATTTTTCAACCACAGTGACGTGACATACTAGTGTGCTGTGCAATATAGTCTGGTGTACTGTGGAAAAATTCCAATTTCATCCATAACATGCAGCTTCGGCTCACATAAAAACCAATCATTATAAAATACTTTATGTGTAATAAAGTAATTATAAAATAATTTCATTGTGTTTGATTCCTATTCAAGAGAATTAGTTTATATATGGTCAATATAGAGTTAAATTTTTTAACATGTTCTAATGGTGGTATGCCTTGTGATTTTTTTTTCTCATGAAAAAAGAGTTCCTTTGTACAAAAAAAATTGAAAAACACTGCCCTAAAGGAAAGAGAAGTGCTGAGACTAGGGAAAAGGTAGTCTTTCCATCCAATAGGCTCTGCAATGCCACAGAGTTCCAAGAAACTGAGGCAGGAAGAAAGAGCAGCAGTGGGATCCTATTTTTTGACTCAGTAGTCATTTTGAATTCAGGTCAATGCTTGAGAAGATCTTCACTCCGTGGCCAAGAATTTATCACTCAGAACACACAAAGCAACACACAATAAACATCTCAAGACTGCAAAGGTCACAACGGGAAAGCAACGTAGAATCACAACATGCTTAGTGAGCAAAAATTGTAGCTATGAAGACTCAACTGACATTAGTCACTTAGCTGTACAATCTCTCTTGATAAGGACTTTAGAGAGGAAATGGTTAAAGATGGTCAAGGAACCCAAGGTCAGCCAATAAAACTCAAGAGGATATGATAGCAGAAATGACAAAACTGAAAAATTTTGTAGGTAAAAAGAAAAATCACTAGAATTGTCTCACCAACAGAGTAAGTTACTGAGGACAGTCAGCTCGAAGATGAGGTGCATAAATACCTCCAGACAAGAGCATAAGATGGAAAAGATGGGGCCCGGGAGATAGCATGGAGGTAGGGCGTTTGCCTTTCATGCAAAAGGTCATCGATTCGAATCCCGGTGCCCCATATGGTCCCCCGTGCCTGCCAGGAGCAATTTCTGAGCATGGAGCCAGGAGTAACCCCTGAGCAGTGCCGGGTGTGACCCAAAAACCAAAAAAAAAAAAAAAAAAAAAAAGATGGAAAAGAGTTGACAAATAAATGAATAGCTGACAGAACTTTGGAATGAATTCAAGAGGAACAGCTTAAAAATCACTGGCATTCCATATGGTCCCCAAGACTGACAGGAGTGATTTCTGAGCACATGGGTATGGCCAAAAAACTTAGTAAGAATTAAATAAAGAAACAAAACAGAAGAACTCAAGGGTGTATCATAAAACAAGAAAAATCACACAAACATGCCAAACTTCTACAAAAAGATGGCACAGAATTCCATGAAAATCATCTCTCTCAATGTCAATGATCCAAATGTACCAAGTAAAAGACACAGAGTAGCAAAATGGATCCAAACATTGAATCCAAAATTCTGTTGCCTGCAATAAAAACATTTGAATAATCAGAGCAAACACAGACTCTAAGTCAAAGGATAAAAGACAATCCTTTTGGGGCCGGGCGGTGGCGCTGGAGCTAAGGTGCCTGTGCTAACCTAGGACAGACCGCGGTTTGATCCCCCGGTTCCCCATATGGTCCCCCCACCCCCCCGTGCCTGCCAGGAGCAACTTCTGAGCGAATAGTCAGGAGTAACCCCTGAGCATCACCAGGTGTGGCCCAAAAACCAAAAAAAAAAAAAAAATTCTTCAAGCACAACTCCCTCAAAAAAGCTGAATTGGCTACACTAATATCAGATAACATAGATTTCAAGCTCAAAAACATTTTACGAGACAGGGAGGATCATTTTAATAATCAAAGGAGAAATCAAGAAGAAATCGCACTTCTAAACATTTATGCACCCATAGATGAGGGAACTAAAAAAATATTTAAAACAATTAATAGCCTTGAAAAAAGGCATCAAAATAAGCCCAATATTAGTTGTAGATTTTAACACTACTCTATCACCACTTGATAGATCAACTAGGCTAAAATTCAGCAAGGAATTATTGACATTAAAGGAAGAAACGAAAGAGGTTAGCAGAAATATAAAGAGAAATTTTCATCCCCGAAAAAAGCCGAATATACATTTTCTCCAACACACCTGGACATTCTTCAAGAAAAATCACATGCTGAGCCAAAAACCGGACTTATAGGGGCCCGGGAGATAGCATGGAGGTAAGGCGTTTGCCTTTCATGCAAAAGGTCATTGGTTCGAATCCCGGTGCCCCATTTGGTCCCCTGTGCCTGCCAGGAGCAATTTCTGAGCATGGAGCCAGGAGTAACCCCTGAGCACTGCCGGGTGTGACCCAAAAACCAAAAAAAAAAAATAAAATAAAAATAAAAACCGGACTTATAAAGTAAGAAATTGTATCAATTATAATCTCAGACCATCACGCACTGAAAGCAGACAAGAATTACAAACAGAAATAGAGAAATAACACTGACAACTGGAAATTAAACAGCTCATTACTGATTTTCTCAGGGAGAAAATCAAAGAGGAAGCCAAAAGATCCTTGAAAACAAATGAGAATGAGAACACAAAGAACCTGAATTTGTGGGATACATCAAAAGCGCTGTTAAAAGTGTTCCAAAAATAACTTGACTGCACAGCTTAAAAAAATTGGAAAAGGTTAACAAAATGAGAAAGACAGAAAAAAGAAAATAATAAAACTTAGAGCAGAAATTAATGAAGTGGAAACCCAAAAGAGAAGCAGATGACATAGAAATTAGGCAAGAAAAATATTTTTTCCACATAGGAAAGAAAGAAGTCAAGCTCTCACTATGTGCAACTGATATTTAGAAAATCCTAAAGACTCTACAAAGTTTCTAGAAACAATTAATTTTTATAGTATAGTAGCAGGTTAAGATATATACAGATATCCATGGCTTTCCTATATACAATAATGAAAGAGAAGAAAGAGGTATTAAAAAAATCTCATTCGGGGGCCCGGGAGATAGCATGGAGGTAAGGCGTTTGCCTTTCATGCAAAAGGTCATTGGTTCGAATCCCGGTGCCCCATATGGTCCCCCGTGCCTGTCAGGAGCAATTTCTGACCGTGGAGCCAGGAGTAACCCCTGAGCACTGCCGGGTGTGACCCAAAAACCAAAAAAAAAAAAAAAAAAAAAAAAATCTCATTCAATTCACAATTGTGCCTCAGAAAATACAACTAAACTAAAGAAGTGAAAGCCCTATGCAAAGCAAACTACAAAATACTACTTCAGAAAATAAGAAGACAGAGGAAATGAAAATACAGTAAATATCCTGCTAATGGATTGAGAGGATTAATATCAGTAAAATGGCAATACTTCCCAAAGCACTGTACAGATTTAATTCAACCCCGTTAAGAACACACAATATTTTTTTCTTTCTTTTTTTTATATTTATTATTTTTTCACACGATATTTTTGAAAGAAATATATTCAACACTTCTGAAATCTAAAGGAACAATAAATCTCTATATACAGATAGACTTAAATATCCTGAGATAGACTCTCGGGTATATGATCAAATAATCTTTAATTAAAGGATCAAGAAATGTGAAGTGGAACAAGGAAAACCACTTCAACAAGTGTGCTGGAAAACAGGTCAGTTACATACAAAAAAATTTGAACTCAAAACTCTTTTTATTGAGACCATTGTGAATTACAAGTCTTTCACAGTTGTAGTTCAGGCATTTAGTGACAGTGAATTAAGGCCATTCCCACCACCAAAGTTGACCTCCCTCCACCCTAGTTCCCTGCATGCATCTCATAGCTCCATCTCTAGGTCTCAGGACTACCAGTATAACAGGTCCATTTTATGTTTATCTTGCTGTAGTTTGGGTCTCTTTTTAACACCATACACAAAAGTCAAATCAAAATGTATTAATAGATGAAAGACCTGAAACCACAACATACATGAAAGATAATGTGGCAAAACTCTCCATAATATTGAAGCTAAAGGCATCTTCAAGAATGAAACACCGGGCCCGGGAGATAGCATGGAGGTAAGGCGTTTGCCTTTCATGCAAAAGGTCATTGGTTCGAATCCCGGTGCCCCATATGGTCCCCCGTGCCTGCCAGGAGCAATTTCTGAGCATGGAGCCAGGAGTAACCCCTGAGCACTGCCGGGTGTGACCCAAAAACCACACACACACAAAGAATGAAACACCATTGACCAAGCAAGTCAAAGCAAAGATAAATTGGACTACATTAAATTAAGAAATTTTTGTACCTCAAGGACCAGGATAAAAAGAAACTATTCACCCAATACCCATCTGATAAGAGGTTAATTAATATCTAAGATGTAAAAGGCCCTGGTAGAGCTTAACAAGAAAAAAAAAACTACCCCATCAAAATAAATGGGGATAAGAGATGAATAGACATTTCCTCAAAAACAAAATATAGATGAATGTTCCACATAATTGATCATCAGGGATATGCAAATAAAAACTGTAATGTTATTGGGATTGGAGCAATAGCACTGCAGTAGGGCTTTTGCCTGGCAGGCAGCAGATCCAGGACAGACCTGGTTCGGTCCCTGGTGTCCCAATATGGTCCCCCTAACCAGGAGTAACTTCTGAGTATCACTGGGTGTGACCCCCCCCCAAAAAATAAAATAAAAACTACAATGTGATTACCACCTCACACCACAGAGCGACATACATCAGAAAGAACAAGAACAACCAGTGCAGGCGCAGATATGGGGGAAAAAAAAAGGACTCTCATTCACTGTTTCTGGGAATGTAGACTGATCCAGCATTTATGAAAAACAATATAAACATCCCTCAAAAAATAGATAGTGAACCTCAATATGAACCAGCAATACTATTTCTGGGAACATTCCCTAAGAACGCAAAAGAACAATGCAGAAGAGACACCTGCACACTTATGTTCATTGCAGCATTATTCACAATATCATTAAGTATTATTCACAATAGCCAGAATTTGAAAACAAACCCAAGTGCCCAAAAAGTAAGGGGTATGGCTCAGCTATTTACCAGAATTTGGCAAAATTTTTCACTGTTTTTTTGTTTTGTTTTGTTTTTGGGTCACACCCGGCAGTGCTCAGGGGTTACTCCTGGCTCCATGCTCAGAAATTGCTCCTGGCAGGCACGGGGGACCATATGGGGCACCGGGATTCGAACCGATGACATTTTTGCATGAAAGGCAAACGCCTTACCTCCATGCTATCTCCCGGGCCCCAATTTTTCACTGTTTTAATTTTAGTTTCCCCTTTGGTATTTAAAGGAACTACAGGTTAACTATGTGACCCTGGAAGCAGCTCTCAGAGGTCTATTTTTTACTTTACTAATGTGGCAGGCAATTTTTTAGCTATATAATCTCTACAAAATGGAAAGAGAGGAGTATAGCTGAGTAATGGAGCAGGAAACTGGGGGTTGGGGGGGGAGACAGGAGTGAATAATGAAAATTACGTAAGTCCTTTCATTTTTTGTTCTGGGTAACTTTAATATTTTAATTTTTATAGAAACTTTCAAGGGTTGTTCAATAAATTATTATATGTAACTGTAGTGCTTGAAAAATAGTCCTCAGGATCTTGCATATTCCTAGATTATTGCAGCCAACAAAATTATGGCTTATAAAATAGAAGGTATGCTCACCTACTTACATATGAATAAAACCCCACTGGAGTAACTAAATGTAGGGACCATATCCAACTGTGCTCAGAGAATACTCCTGTGCTTGAGGATCATTCCCATTAGTGCTTAGGAGACGATATGCGGTACCAGAGAGGAACCAAGGTCAATTACATGCAAGGCAAATGCCTTACCTATTGACTTACGTTACTCTCTGGCACAAATGTGTTTGGTTTTGGTTTCGTTTTTGGAACACAACAGAAGTATTCAAGACTTATTCCTGGCTCTGTGGTAAGGGATCACTATTGATAGTACTCAGGGGACCATATGTTCTGCCAGGGATTAAACCCAGGTCAGCAATGAGAAAAGCAAGTTCCTTAAGCCTAAATCACATTTCTTCTAGACAGATACTCGGTTTACCTTAAGTCAAGCTAATATCTATTTTCTACTTATACTCCTTGACTTAGAGGTTTTTATTTACTAATTCTCTTTACCTTATAAGCACTTACTACCTTCAATGTGTCCAGAATGAAACTGTGGATGAATGAACCCAGCAGTAACCAACTAGGAAATGGAGACAAGAAGCAGCAAACCTCAAAGAATGAGGTCAGCAGGCTAACTACAAACAGTGGAGAACTACAAGTTCTTCCACAGTTCTCACACAGACTATGAAAGAAAAGCAAGGGTTGGAAGTTTTTGTTTGTTTGGTTTTGGTTTGGTTTTTGATTTTCTAGGTTCTACACCTAGTGGTTACTGAAAGGTTACTCCTGTCTCTGAGTTCAGAAATCACAGGGAATCATAAATTCCAAAATTCAAACCCAGGTCAGCAGCATGCAAGGCAAGCACCCTACCTGCTGTACTTATTACTCCAACCCAAAAGGTTGGACAAAAGGTTGGAAGCTTATCTGTTATTACTAACCAAACTGAACCCAACTCAATTCTAATATTTAACAACCCTAGCTTTAGTTTAGTCTAGCAAGGACTCAGTCCAATCCAATGACCGAGTTACAGATGCTCCACAGCCAGGAACTCGGTGCCATTACAAACAACTATCCCTAAACCCAATTATATCTTTTGTGATCTTCAAGCAACAGCTGGGATTTGGAGTCAGTCCAAGAGGTGACAGGTTGGTCAGCAGTACTGGAAGTCACCAACGTCAACTCCATAACACTTGGGTGGCCAAGTGGTGCCAGAATAAAAACTCCAGTCTTTGTGCAAACCATACAAGCAGTTCAACTCTTTGAGTCTGGCGTCATGAATCTAATTTTAAAGTTAGGTCTACTCCAGCTCCAGCCAGTACCTCCAGAATTTATCAACATGGAATAAATAGGACTCAGTTAAGAAAAATACCTTCAGGGTGGAGCAATAGCACAGCGGTAAAGCGTTTGCCTTAGGTGCAGAAAGACCATGGTTTGAATCCCGGCATTCCATATGGTCCCCTGAGCCTGCCAGGAGCGATTTCTGAGCATAGAGCCAGGAGTAACCCCTGAGCACTGCCAGGTTGACCCAAAAACAAACAAACAAAAATTAAAAAAAAAAAATACCTTTAATGTGGAATTGTGAACTGAAGTACTACAGACCTACTTGTTAAACTCTATACAGAAAAGCTAATATATCAAAAACTTGAAGTCAAAAATTAAGTCGAGCTTGAAAACTTACCTAATGTCTTTTTTTCAGGTCTTGAGAAGAACATAAAAGAACTCAACAAAGTTCTTAAATGCAATGCATCTATTCCTCCTCATCCACAAATGTGACTGGATAGTCCCTTCAGATCCCACTGCTGCCACCAAACTGTTAAAATATAAATTAAATAAATAAAATTTAAATTCCAATAATCAGTAGATCAATGCTAGAGTGTCTGCCTAATTTGTGAATTACTTTTTTTAGTTAAAGCACCATGAATTGGGGTCGAACGGTGGCACTGGAGGTAAGGTGCCCGCCTTGCCTGTGCTAGCAGGGCCGCGGTTCAATCCCCCAGTTTCCCATATGGTCCCCCAAGCCAGGAGCGACTTCTGAGCACATAGCCAGGAGTAACCCCGGAGCGTCACTGAGTGTGGTCCAAAAACCAAAAAAAAAAAAAGCGCCATAAATTACAAAATTATTCAGAATTGATTTTTGGACATAATGTTCCAGCCCTGATCCCTCTATCAATATTCCCAGATTCCGTCTCCAATCCCAAACTGTGTATTAACAGGCACATTTGTAAGTTCAACTGTCAAAGCTTAGTTGTCAGAATTCCATTTTTGCTGACTCTGTGGTTCCTATATTTCAGGGGTCCTCAAACTTTTTAAACAGGGGGGCCAGTTCACTGTCCCTCAGATCGTTGGAGGCCGGACTATAGTAAAAACAAAAACTACGAACAAATTCCTATGCACACTACATATATCTTATTTTTAAGTGAAGAAACAAAATGGGAACAAATACAGTATGTGGCCTGCAGGCCGTAGTTTGAGGACCACTGCTATAATTGCTATTCCACTCCCCTACTTCAATAATGTACTTGAGTTCCCTTGACCCCATCCTTCATTGCTTGCTATCTGTCTCTTCTTCACTGTCCCCAATTTATTTTTTTACTTCCTACACACTGGGCCAAAGATGATTCAGGCACACACATACCCCACTTTAAACCATATATTCCCTCATCCAGCTATTGTAGATACCACATACAAGTTAAGATTATTTGTGAGTTTGAGCCCTGCTCAGCAGGTGCATGATCCTTAGTACTACAACAAGGTTTGCACATGTTGTGCACAAGAACTATGCCAAAACCACCGCCACAACACACAAAAAAAAGTAGAGGATGGAGGTAAAAAATTCACAAATCTAAAGATCTAATTGGTTCTGTTGAATGATTCCTGAATCAGACAGTACCCCCACTTAGGAAGCAGAAGGGGGCTAAAAGGAGAAATATAACATAAAAATGTGATACAAAGAGATTTGGGTAATATCAGCAAAAGAAAAAAATTACTGTGATAGACAGGTAAAATCATCTTTCTCTAGTGGAAGGGTACATGGGTATTATCACACAGAGTATAATCTCCAGACTGTGGTTAAAAGCACACATTAGGGGGCTGGAATGATAGCACAGCGATAGGGCATTTGCATTGCACGTGGTCAATCCAGGACAACCTGGGTTTGAGTCCCAGCATCACATATGGTCCCCTGAGTCTTCCAGGAGCAATTTCAGAGTGCAGATGTTAGGAGTAACAACCTCTGGGCACCAGAATCTCTACACTTAATTCTTCATGAAGAATGAAAGCTTTTAGGGTCAGCAGTACTGTAAGCCATAAATTGTTTCTAATCAAGACTTGAGAGGTTAAAGCAAAAGGAAAGAGGAAAGAGATCTTGGACAGTGGTAAATGTATTAAATTATTAAGACTGCAGAAGAATTGTCCAGACTAAAACTTACTAGGAAAAGGGTCTGCAATAAATTAATCTCTCATTAAATCTCATGTTTTCATATGTAAGTGATAATAGAAAATAATCCCTAAGGGCCCCCACTGTGATAGCACAGTGGGTAGGGCATTTGCCTTGCATGTTCAATCCCCGGCATCTCATATGGTCTCCTGAGCCTACTAGGAGTAACTGCTGAGTGCAAACTCAGATTAAAAACCTGTGAACCACCAAGTGTGGCCCAAAAACCTAATAAATAAATAAGTAATGGATGATAGATATTTAATGATGGCTTTTATTTTAAACTGCATGGTTTCAGATAACATAAAATTGAATATAGCCAGGGCCAGAGTGGTGGCGCTAGAGGTAAGGTGCCTACTTTGCCTGCGCTGGCCTACGAGGGACCTAGGTTCGATCTCCCGGCGTCCCATATGGTCTCCCAAGCCAGGAGCGATTTCTGAGTGCATAGCCAGGAGTAACCCCTGAGCATCACCGGGTGTGGCCCAAAAACCAAAAAAAAAAAAAAAAAAAAAAATGGATATAGCCAATCTCAAGTTTTCCATGGGATATTTTGTGAAAATACTATCAATAAATATATGAATACCTTTGTCCTTTTTACCCTACCTGAGAGCTACTTTGAATTATAACTCAAAGATAATACAAATATGGTCATGCAATACATTACTTTTTGGTTTTAAAAGAAATGAATTTAGGGGCCCGGGAGATAGCATGGAGATAA
>PVKC010037338.1:0-13012 GCA_004027635.1 Crocidura indochinensis
TTTTTTCTTTCTTTTTTTTTTTGCTTTTTGGGCCACACCCAATGACACTCAAGGGTTACTCCTGGCTATGGCTTGGAGGGCCATATGGGATGCCAGGGGATCAAATCATAGTCTATCCCAGGTTAGCACGTACACTGCAAATGCCCTACCACTTGCACCACTGCTCTGGTCCCAATTTCTCTTTTTGTGTGTGTGTGGTTTTTGGGTCACACCCGGAAGTGCTCAGGGGTTACTCCTGGCTCCATGCTCAGAAATTACTCCTGGCAGGCACGGGGGACCATATGGGGCACCGGGATTCGAACCAATGACCTTTTGCATGAAAGACAAACGCCTTACCTCCATGCTATCTCCCGGGACCTCTGGTCCCAATTTCTAAATAATCTGAGCAAGAAAGTAAATAGTATTACGAGTCTGCTATTTATGCTCTCTTTCAAAGCCAGCTCAAATCCATACCTCTGTGCTTCACATGCCACCAAAACTCTGAGGCTTATGATGTTTGTTCATTTGTCCCCGTCTGTCATGTCAACAGATAAATGTATATTACAGGAATGCATTATCAAATTTTTCAAAGAAGAGTTGAGAGACGACAACAAAATGCATTTCAACTCTGCAATACTAAGAGGGATTTTTTGATGAAAACACATATATGGAAACTGCCACCGGTACTGATAATACATTTTAAATACTTTGCTTTTGATGGCAAGAAAATTAAAAAACTGCACACCTATGTGAATTTTCCTTTAGAAGACCTCAATTTAGCAGAATTCATCCCTGAGTATAAAGACAAGATTGAGAAATACAATGTATCATCAGTTTCAAACCATTATGTTAAAGTTTACTACAGACAATATACATCATATTGTAAAATTGCTGCAAGACAACATTGGATCAATTTTGATGACAAGAAGATCAAAAAAGTCCCCAACATGGCAGTGAAATCCACAGCAGCATATGCTCTTTTTTATACTGTTCAGAGACCGACAATGAATGATGTGATTTTTTCCCCCATTTAATTATTTCCCTTCTTTTTCAGCTTTTACTAGTGCTTTATGGTTTTCTCCACAAGTATGATTGTAGAAAGGGTTTGAAAATGCTGGTCCCCGCCGGGCGGTGGCGCTGAAGGTAAGGTGCCTGTCTTGCCTGAGCTAGTCTAGGACAGATCGCGGTTCGATCCCCGAGTTTCCTAGATGGTCCCCCAAGCCAGGAGCGACTTCTGAGCATGTAGCCAAGAGTAACCCCTGAGAGTCACCGGGTGTGGCCCAAAAACCAAAAAAAAAAGAAAAAAAAGAAAAAAAAAAGAAAATGCTGGTCCCGCTTCAGTGAATCTTATGGTGAATCTTGTCTTGCTTTTATTACTCTCCAAGATTGCAGCTATTTATTAATTTTATATAATCATATTCTTTTGTTTATACACAGGAATTTTCTGAAAGAAGACTCCATATTTTATTAATCTTTCTCCATGTCATTTTGTTAGGTATATTTCTCTAACCAGTTTTTATTTTTATATTCTAATACTACTGCTTTATTTTCCCCAGTTTATCTTTCATGGTGGAATTTGTATAATTTTGGCAAGATACTTTATGATGTGGACTCCCTTTTCAGTGCTCCTCATCTTTGCTCGATATATTATAGAGTTACTGTTCACTATTTGTAATAGAGTTCTCCATGCTTGTATTGTACATGTAATTTTCTTTCAGATCTGCTCTACTTGACATTTGGAAGAAATTTTTGTGTGTTTGAAGTTTTTCTTCTACCTATTATGTTTTGAAACGCTTTTTACCATTTCAACTGATTTTTCATTTGCTTCATTTTGGATCCATTCTATCGAATTTTTGGCTAACCTGTTGTGAGTGTGAATGTGTGTGTGATGGCCACTTCTATGTTTAATGTTTATCTGTTTTATATGTACCGGTAATGTATGTTCATATTATTTAGTCTTCTTTCTTGTATATGACCATTTGTTTTTCCTGGGAAGAAGATGATGCCACTGCTGCCACAGTGGTCATGCTGGTGCTTATGGTACCAATCCAGTATAAGTTTGCAAGACCTATATAAAACAACCCAACTGAACTTGCTGCAGATCACCCATTGCATGGAAAGCGAGACTTAGGCAGCACCATTAGCAAATGAACTGCTCACGATCCTCTTCGTGGTTCATTCTATATGAAGGTCTTCTGCTCTATATTCTGGCTGCTGCTGCTGCTGCTGCTGTTCAGAGTTACTCGAGTTCTTGAACTGTAAATCATCCTCAAAGAAGAAGGCGGGCACACTGCTATTGCTGATGTGTTCTCAGTGGTCAATTTCTACTACTTCAGTTCACCATAGACTATTGCTTACAACTGGTTTCAGCTATTTGAGAGATCTTCAGATCTAGGACATTTCCTGATCTGTGATGCTTTGAGCCTTGTTTCCAGACTCTACAAGACTGCGTTGTGGACTGCATTTGGGATCCAGAATGTATCAACTTCCCTCAGATTATCTCAAAAGACTTAGGGGATATTTCTTAAGTGTATCTCTTTTACACGTATATACTCTATGGTATATTATGTTGTGCCTTTTTATTTTGATATGCTAGTAGAAATTCTTAGGAAAGAGTAGAGATGATACCTATGAAGTCTTTTTGTGCTTTTAATAGAAACAGGATAGGACCTGTTGGTTTTTGTGTTTTTGTTTTGTTTTGTTTTTGAACCACACCCGGTAATGCTCAGAGGTTAATCCTAGCTATACGCTCAGAAATCGCGCCTGGCTTGGGGGACCATATGGGACACCAGGGATTGAACCGCATTCTGTCCTAGGTTAGTGCATGCAAGACAGACACTCTACCACTTGTGCCACTGCTCTGGCCCAAGATCTGTTGGTTTATTATCTTCCCCATAGACCACAATAATCTCCTATTGTACTGTTTCTTTTGAATAAGGCACATTAAAATCGGAAAATATTAGAAGCTAAGAGGAGTTATTATCAATTAGGGATGAAAATTTAATAATTTTCTACTATAGAGGGCATTCCACTCTGAACATTTGCCTTGGTGACTTGACTTGGACATTAGTAATTTACTTTTGAACCTTGGACCAGCATGGTTTTCTGCACCTACTCTAGGAATCAATCATCTAGTATAAGACCCTGGATCGGCACTAACTAGCCACAGTCTAGTCTTTCCTTTCTATACCTATAAAAGTTCTGGAAATCGGGGCCCGGGAGATAGCATGGAGGTAAGGCGTTTGCCTTTCATGCAAAAAGGTCATCGGTTCGAATCCCGGTGCCCCATATGGTCCCCCGTGCCTGCCAGGAGCAATTTCTGAGCATGGAGCCAGGAGTAATCCCTGAGCACTGCTGGGTGTGACCACCCCCCCCCACACACACACACAAAAGTTCTGGAAATCGAAGTCTATTCCAAACTGAAAAGGTTCAAAATCACCTTATGACTCAAACTGTGTTTGAGGAGAAATTTTCCAAAGACCTTGAAGAAAGACTATAGGGTTATCCAAATTACTATGCCTGGAGCTTGCAGATGGCACTATGGCAGGATGCTTTGTGGGTAAGGATACCCTGTTTTCAGGCCAAAAAGTTTAGTTTTATTATGTTTTCCTAAATTTTTGCTGAATCTATGCAAAATATTCCAACCTTTATCTTTAGAAGCACATGCCATAATCTTAGAATCGTGGGATATGAATTATTTGTTTTTTCTATACGTCAAATAGGGGGAGATGTTGGGTTACTGATTCTACCCTAATTAATAATTGTACTTCACCCGAGGGTGTAATCTGTAGTATATTGGATTATTCCTTACTTGGTATTCTTCTCCCACCCTAGGGTGGGGCCTGATTCTTATCAATAAAAGCAGGTGTCTGAGGAAGGCAGGGACTCATTCTTTGGTCTTGTTCCACTGAGCTGTGCTACTTCTTAGGAACAGAAAGTTTGGATGATTTGAATTACTTGCTTGATCACAGGGGAATGGGAAACACCTTTCCTGTCTGGGAGCTTGGTGGGAATCAAACCTCAAACAATCTCCTAGAGATTGTGATCCTTCACTTAGCCAGTTCTTCCTCTTCCTTGAGGAAGACTTCAAGTATCATTACTTTGTCCAAGATTGCCTGACAGACCATTCCTAACTACTCTTCCTCTTAAAAGGTAAAAGAAATAAAATAATTTTTCTCTACAGCTTCCGGAGGACTTGCCCTTAATGCCCTGGATCCCACCCCTTCCTAAATCCCAAGAACTTGCCCTTGACCAAAAGATACATTTTAACTATTGCAAACCTTGTGACTTGTAGTTATCTAAATCTTGCAAAAATGTAACTGAGCAAATGTCAAATGTCACACAAATGTCAAGTGTCACGTACTTCCTAAAATGGACCACCCTACTGTAATTTTCCACTGTCTGAAAAGCTATATAAAAGCTTGTTAAATCAGGTTCGGGGCCCTCATCCTCTGGCTTATGTTAGGCCACGTTGAGAGCCCCTGCATATGCTTGTATAATAAAACCCCTTGCTTTTGCATGGTCTCTGCCTCTTGGAGTCATTAGAGAAGTGCGTGTGGAATTCCCGACCTAATCATTCTCAGTCCCTCCAGTCCCTCCAAGTGCACTCTTTTTTGTTTCAAAAGAATAAACTCATTTATTTGCCCCCTTCCCTTAACTTTTTTTTTTTTTTTTTTTTGGTTTTTGGGTCACACCGGCAGTGCTCAGGGGTTACTCCTGGCTCCATGCTCAGAAATTGCTCCTGGCAGGCACGGGGGACCATATGGGGCACCAGGATTCAAACCGATGACCTTTTGCATGAAAGGCAAACGCCCTACCTCCATGCTATCTTCCGGGCCCCTTCCCTTAACTTTTAAGGTAATATATACCTAAAATGCTTTAAATGGAAAGAACACAGTGAATTTTGACTAGGTTTTAGCCATTTTTATTAAAATAATCTACTATATTGCAAATTTCAGGAAAGATTTCTAAAATAGTCTCTCAAAGAACTTAAATTCCTGGACTATGAACTATCACTCCTGTGATCAGATACTCTTATACTGTGGCCTTAAATAAGATGATCTACTCTTAAAAGCAGACCTGGGGGCTGGGCGGTGGAGATAGAGGTAAGGTGCCTGCCTTGCCTGCGCTAGCCTTGGATGGACGGAGGTTCGATCCCCCGGTGTCCCATATGGTCCCCCAAGCCAGGAGCGACTTCTGAGCGCATAGACAGAAGTAGTAACCCCTGAACGTCACCGGGTGTGGCCCAAAAACCAAAAAAAAAAAAAAAAAGGCAGACCTGTTTCCAGATTGACAGTAGGAGGGATGTCAGAAAGAGAAAGCAACGCAATGCCTAGGAAAGAATGGCAATAGTGTTATCTACATTGAAGATAGAAAATGTTGTCTAAATTGAAGATAGAAAAGCCCATTCTGAAAACACAGAAAGAGACATCTAAGAACCGAGAGTGACTCAGCCCCCTGCCAGCCAGGAAACAAGGACCTTAGTCTTGCAAAAACAGTGTGAATGAGTTACCACTACTACTACTACTACTACTACTACTACTACTACTACTACTACTACTACTGCTACTACTACCACTGCTACTACCACTGCTACTACCACTGCTACTACTGATGTTATCATTAGGTTTGAGAGTCAAGGGCTTCCCAGGTTCTATGCTCATAGAACTCTTTCACTGTAACTGGGTGTTGCAAATCAGCCCTTGATTGGGCTGGCTGATGGAGGGATGGAGGATGAGGTCTTTCTCCTCCAGCTCGAACCACACGTCTGGCACCCTGTTCAGTCGGTGGTTCTGAGGTGAATGCGGCGTGTAGAAAGCTAACAGGCAGTCAGGCTTCTGAAGATAACAGCTTTATTCAGTGGATAAGGCTGAAGCAAAAAGCCCCAGAATCAGCCCCAGAATAAAGCCCCTGCCTTCCATAGACCCTTGCTTTTATACACCAGAATCAGACCTAGGCTTGATTTCCAGCATTCCATATGTTCCCCGAGTCTGCCAGGAGCTATTTCTTTCTTGGGGAGAGGGGTGGGCACCTGATGACGCTCAGGGGTTACTCCTGGCTATGTGCTCAGAAATCGCTCCTGGTTTGAGGGACCATATGGGACACCGGGGATCAAACTGAAGTCCATACTGGGTCAGCTGCATGCAAGGCAAATGCGCTATCGCTCCCGCCCCTAGAGCGATTTCTGAGCCAGGAGGAACCCTTAAATGCTGCCAGTGACTCAAAACCCAACCCCCCCCCCAAAAAAAAGGATTTGGTTTCAAAGTATGTTCTCAGTGTATTAAGTAGGAAGGTTGGTAAGGCTTGAACACTTGAGCCCAAGATTAAAGTACTTTGAAAAGAATGACTGTTGTTGCTAAGTGGTATTTTAATGTCTCCTTATTTAAAATTGCCATATGTAATCTTTGCCTACATGATATACCAGCTAATTCTGATTAATCAAGTGAAGGGCATAAGGACTTAGTCCAATCACATCAGGCTGTATCATTGGACTGCCAATTTACATTAAAGTATCAATGTATCTATGTTGTCTGAGAGAAAATATGAAGGCAATTTCGCAACTAGAGGTCTTACTTCCTGTTACTGAAATGCTAAGAACTACAGCTACTCTCAGGTTGGGAAAGGACTTTTAGGAGTTTTATCTTAGGACAGAAGCATTTAGTGTTCCAACAGTCTTCAACTTGCATGTTAGGAAAAACTAAGTTCCCCCAGACCAGATTCCAGAAGTTTGCAATGATAGCAGACCTGGAATCACTAGTAATGACTGTCTGTGCTCAGGTTTTGCAAGTGGAAATGATATCAGCTTTCTTGTGGTTATTTCAGAGTGGAATGAATGACTAGATATAAGAAATTTTTGTTTGGGGGCCACACTCAGAGGTGTTAGGGACTTACTTCTGGCTCTGTGCTCTTCTGGAGGGCTCTGGGAACCATATGGGGCACTGAGGATCTATCCTGGTCAGTGACATGCAAGGCAAGTGGGCTCTTCTGCCCTAAAGAATTTCTGTGATCTTTGTTTTCTGCTATTCACCTCTTTTCTTTCTGCATCTTAACTCAAGGTAACTCTGCTTCCTTGCCTCAGGGGATGTTTGTAGCTTGGAAGAAAGCAGAAGTGACTTTCAAAATTGCTTCCTCTTTTGAAAGCTTACCACTCCCCAAATTTACTAAGAGTTCAGGGTATATACAGTAATCTGACTAAATGTTTGATATCTCCAAGCTACATTTGCACAGAATTAGCAATCAACGCAAACATAAAATTGTCCGAAATTTACATTTTATTCTCACTTAAATTTAATACATAGGATTGTTTTTCTTGGTATCTTAGGTGGTAAAGGAAGAAATAACAGAGGGATTCTCCCAAGCCATCCTTAGATACTAATATGAAAAGGAGAATTTGACTAATAGTGGTTGTCTGATTAGGAGATGAAGTTCAGAGTTTGCTTTCCTAGTTTTCAGAATGTGAAGATTTTCAGAATGTGAAAGGATTTGAGTCCTTACCTTTTCTTCTGTGGTAAATGAAGAAAATAAGGAAGTAGATAGTATTAGGCGATGACAAGTCCTAGTCCCAGGTTACACAACTGAGATGTCCAAGCAGTGAAGGAGTGAGTGGAAGAATCTTATCAGGATAGCAGTGGAATGTCTGGGGCATCTTGGGCACTTTGGTGGCACTGTCCACTTGCTTTAATAACATATTTTTTAAGTCTAAGTGTTTTTTTGGAGGTAAAAAAAAACATATTAATTGGGACCAGAGTGATAGTACCACAGTTAGGGCTCTAGCCTTGCACATAGCTGATCCAGGTTTGATCCCCATCTTTCCATGATATCCCCTGAGGGCCCCTAGAAGTGATCCTTGAGTGCAGGGCTAAGAGTAATTACTGAACATTGCCCCACAAAGAAAACATTAATAATAGTGTTTTGACCATGAATGAAGGCTACAATTAATATCTGGAAGAGAGGTATGTTATATAATTTTCAATATCAATTGTGAATAACTTTGCCAGGGCTATTTTTATTTATTTTTTTTGGGGGGGTCACACCCAGCCACACTTAAGGGTTACTCATGGGATGCCAGGATTCGAATCACCATCCATCCTGGATCAGCTGCTTGTAAGGCAAATGCCCTACCGCTGTGCTATCTCTCCAGCTCCAGGGCTAGTCTTGGTATAAAAACTAATGTTGCAGAGAATTTACTCTGAAGAGTTTTTTTTTTGGGGGGGGGGTGCCGGGGGCTGGGTGGCACACCTGGCAGTGCTCAGAAATTACTCATGGCTCTGAGCTCAGAAATTGCTCCTGGCAGGCTCCAGGGACCAGGTGCTGGGAATAGAACCCAGATTCTATCTGGCAGCTGCATGCAAAGCAAACCCCCTACTAGAACTATCACTCGGCCTTTGAGAACTGGAGATACAATACAGTTGGTAGGGCAGAGCTAGCCTTGTATTTGGCTCCCATATGGCTTCCTAAGCACATCAAGAGTGATCCCTGAGTGTAGACCCTGGAGTAAGCAATGAACACAGCTACATGTGGCACAAAAAAAGAATACATACAATCCAAGGTTTGAATTACAGCCAAGAACTTAGATAACTAAAATGTAGACTTTACAGTAAAGTATGCTTTCAATAGAATAAAAATAGGTGGAAAACTAGTTCAAAATAAATATTGAACAAAAAGTTTATAGAAAATTTTAGTACGATAAGAGCATATAAGTGATATTTTATTATCATATTTATTATTGGGGGTGGGGCCCTTAGCCAGCTCTGTTGTCTCTCCTGGTAATATTTCACCTGGTGATACAGGCCTAACAGTTCAGTGCTGCAGAATTGTTTGGGCCTAGAAGAGTTGGGAAGTTGTAGGGTTATTAGGGGCCACACCTAGCAAGT
The DNA here is from genome assembly GCA_004027635.1 of Crocidura indochinensis. Lineage (NCBI taxonomy): Eukaryota > Metazoa > Chordata > Mammalia > Eulipotyphla > Soricidae > Crocidura > Crocidura indochinensis. The sequence continues at coordinate 8,853 of PVKC010037338.1, forward strand.
ATCAAGGTCCAACTTAAGACCTAGCACTTGCCAAGACAAACCCAGCCAGACTCCTGTGCCATTACTCTACAAAAAACGTAAAGGTGGGCAAAGCAGCAATCTATCAAGCAAGCAAATAGCTTAGACCTTGATCTTGGTCTTAAATATTTTCTCTTTAATGGAGATGAAAAGCTTCTTATAGCACAGACCATTTTATTTTACCAACAATAACCAAATTTTTACTGAGCTAGACATTCTCGATTTGAAGCTTTGTGGTAACAAAGGGTGGTGAATGCAGATAAATAACTATACTAACAACTCCATGACAATGGCAGTGAATTTGAGAAATAGAATGCCTGTCTTGAAGACAGAAAGGAAGTGGGAGGCATTGGTGACGGAAGGGTTACACTAGTGAAGGGAGTATACTTTTTGACTGAAACCCAACTACAAACATGTTTGTAACCATGGAACTAAAGACTCTATTACTAAAAAAAATAGACATTCTATTTTTTTTGGCTTATGTTGACTTAAGCTGGTTTTATTTTTTGTCCTGTGTGCACATGTTGCAATATGATCAAATGATTTCCAGAGTTACATTCTGTAGTCAACCTTCACATGGTAGTTGATAGTAAGGTGCCCCACAAACACATGAACATATGTATACACAAACAGCTTAGTTTCCTATGGCATTAGATGTTTTGATAATTATAAGGGAGATTAGTACTGTGATATATTAGGAGATGGCACAGTAGGTAAGGAAAAAGAGCACAAAAAACATGTAAACTGTGTGTAAGCACTTGATTATAAATTTGGGTTACCGAGACATCTGCAAAGGCTAGAACATGCTTCTATTCCCAACACTCCAAGGTCCTTCAAGCACTGCTAGGTGAGACACCATAGTACTGTATCAGGACTGGCCCAATCACTGAAGGTGTGACCCCCAAACAAAAATATTGTTTTAAAATTCTTTAAGCTAATCGTAATTAGCAAGTAAATAAATGGTAAGAGTTATCTGTAATTAAGTTTTGAATAAGATATCCATAAATCCTCATAACCTCTAACATGTATTAACTGAGGAACCCTGATGTAAAAACTTATTGTGGCAAAGGAAAACAATTAGAAATTTTAGTTCAAATTGTCCTTCTATTTTAAAGTTTGTCTCAGAAGAGCTAAACTCTACTCTAATCTTATAGACAATTAGGCAATTAAAATACTTTCAATTTATTGTTTTCACAAATTCTTAAATTTAAAACCTTTAATTCGGCTACTGAATAAGATTAATTTTTTTACTTTGGCACTGAAATCTTTCAGTTAATATTAATGTTCTGGGAATACAATGTTGCTATATTACTCCCATGCTGTTTCTTGCTTTTGTTTTGGGGCCATACTCAAAGACCTCAGGACTCATTCCTGGTCTCCTGGTTGCTCTTGGCAGTGTTCATGGTGGTGGTGGGTTTGGGGGACAGTACTGAGTTCAGGTCCCCTGGGCTCAAGGCAAGTGCCTTAAAGCCAGCTTTACCTAGCTGTTAAAATTTTGGAGGGTCGTCCCAAATGGTGCTGGGCCCCCCACCTTTCCACCCCTACACTGCCACTGATTTCAGCAAACTTAGCCCTCTGGGAAATGGAAAGAAAAGTATCATTTGCATACTGAGTAAAAGATGCCCAGGTTATCTTTGGGAAATGGCACTTAACTATAATATCTAGCCTGAAAAAGCATACTTTCCATCATACTCTGTCCCAAATGAAAACTTCAGACATCTAAATAAACTTCAGAAAACACTGATAAAAGACCAAATAGGTAGAATACTTTATATGCTGCTAGGAAATATGTATCACAATCTGGGAACTGAGGGACAAAATAATTATGCATGGGTTCTGTTTTATTTTTCTTAATATTCTTTGGCTGAAAATTCAATGTTAAGACTTATGTGAATTCTGTTTAGGGTGATTGTCCTTCCACTGTAACTTTACTTTGTCCTCTTTCTTTGCATCTTTGTTCTCAAAATTAAAAATATATATATATAAAAAAAAAGAATGAAGTTTGGGAAAAAGCAATAAATGGTCAGCATATAGTGCATTATTGAACTTCAAAAAAAAAAAAAAAAGACCAAATAGGCTTAAAGGCTCTTGGGAAATAGTAAGAATAGTTTTCCTAAGGAGATAGTGGATCTGACCATAGCATCCCCAAAGTTCTGCCTCCTGTTGTTCACTTAAATTTAAAAGTTTAAAAAGGGGCAAAGTTACTAAAACTTACTCAACTTACTATCGCTTAAACATCTGAAGTTTGAAAACTAGCTATTAAGAATATGAGTGAAGAGTTCTCCCCAAACCATGCATTTTTATTTAATATTCAAAGTTCTGATGATACCATTACCACTTCTATAAATGCTGCACTTTTTATTTCTACACTATTTTTAAAGAGCAGCCCTACCCTGAACTCTATCCTAATCGTTGCATATCAGAAAATTCAGTCTTCCAGGCAGGTGGCTTCCTAATCAGATTTTGCTCAATTATTTTCATAGCATGTTGGCAGCACTGATGTGTGCTTGAAAGGATATCTATCATGCTGAGAATAAGAAAAGCATAATTGCTCTTTGTTGTGTCCTCAGCACCCATGTTGGACTCACGGCAGAGAATGCAGGGAAAGATTCCTAACTCTTCTGCTGGGGAAAAGGAACAATCATTTAATTATTTTGGGACTAAGTCTAGACCAGCACTATGGTCTGCAGAAACAGAAATGGTTAAAACAACTAGACAGCCCCCGAAGTTCCACTCCACAGTAGGTACTTTATTACTTTTATTTGGGGTTGGGAGATACACGATCTTAAAATAGTTGGTGAACACAATGGAGTATTGGTGTATTAGATGTCAACTTGGGGGGGGGTGTTTGCAAAGAGTAGGCTCAAAAGACATCTTTAATGCCAAAAAAGTGTGTGTGTGTGTGGGGGGGGGTCTTACAAGGCAAAATTAATGCCTCCCCCCAATCATTCTAGGGACCTCAAAAAATTAAAGCGGACTAAAATATTCTTCTCTTGCCTCCCTAGTACTGGCCTACGACAAAGACAGGTCCTTTGTCAGTCTAAATACTGGATTGGAGGAGTCAATTGCGTAAGAGTTAATCATTCCTTTTTCGACTCGGGAGCTGGGGCTTTCTTTCCCCATCCTAGGAAAGCCAGAGATGGCGGAGAGAAAACCAGGAATCCCTTAAAAGGTCAGGACCAGTTAACAGGGCTCGCCTCAGCTGGTGCTAAAAATACTGCAGGAAAGAACGCAGAACAAAACAGAACCAAACCCGTAGGAAAGCAAATTAAAAAAAAAAAAGAAAAAGAAAAAGCAAGTAATAACAATAATAAATGAAAAACTCAAAAAAAAAAAAAAAGAAAAGAAAAGAAAAGAAAAAGTCAAGACATCTGTGCAGAGTCGGCGGCAGCCGGAGGGAAGAAATCGGGACGACAGTTCCCACAGCAGCTTCCGTGCCCCTCGAGCCCCGGAGGCTCCCAAACCATCCGACCTCTGGGGGCTGCGGGGAGGGGGACGGAGAAAGGAAAAGAGTTCGATCCCGAGCACCTCTCCCCAGACCCCGGGAGGTGCCGTCGGCAACACGTCACCCGGCCCCAGCGAGGCGGGCCCCGGGGCGGACGCAGGTGTGGCGGGCAACGCGCCGCCTGGGCGTCGGGCATCCCAGGAATCCCTCAGCCCGTTTCCCTTCCGCCGTCTCCGCCTTTCCCTAGCCGGCCCCGGTCAGTCCCTCGACCCTCGGCGAGCGGCGGCCGTCAAAGCGGGCGGACACACCCGGCCTCCTCCGCCGCCGGCCGTTGGCTCGCCCGCTCGCGGCCGGACGGCGAACGCTTCCGGGAGGCGTGGCCGGCGTGTGCGCATGCGCGGCGGCGTCCGGGCGCCTCCCTGGCGCGGCTCTCGCGACGCGACGTGCGATTGGCCGCGCCTGACGGGCTGACAGGCGGGCGGGCGGCGGCGCGGCGGCGGCGGCGGCGGCGACGGTCGGAAGGGAAGGAAGGGAAGGGAAGGGAAGGGAGAGGAAGGGAAGGAAGGCCCGCTCGGCCGGGCGCGCCGCCCCAGTGCTCTGTGGGAAACTGGAAGTCTCGAGCGGCCGGGCCGCGCGCGGCGAGAGCTCCCTCGTCTCGCGCGCACTTCGGCCCGACTTTTGTTTCCTCGCGCTCGCC